>PVJX010017358.1:0-38541 GCA_004027295.1 Dolichotis patagonum
CTGTCATCCTTGGAAATAGTTGTTCAAGTTACAAAATTAAAGCATACAAAGTAGACATTCAAACAGTGAGACTGTTAACAGTTCTGCTCAACAATCTAACAAAAACAGTAATGTGGTCATCTATCTTACACACTTAAACATACATGCAGTTATATGCTTTAGAGCACTTTCTTTTCCCCTCTCTTTTATATATATATATACATATATATGCATATATATGTATATATATATTTTTTATTTTTAAATTTTATTTTAAGGGGGGTAAAATTAAACACAACAAAACAGAACAGAACAGGACATAAGAAAGCATAAATTTCAAAGCTAGACAACCCAAGATCTTTACTATCTGTCATATTGTCTCCCGTTCTCTTCCAAATGGTTGTCTATATCTTTGCATATGGGGAGCTCATACTAAATAACATATCAATCTTTTCACAAGATGTGTAGTTCACTGGCTCCCACTTGCTAAGGGGGGGAGGGACAGGGGACAGGATGACACGAGATGTTTGATTCTCAGGTCGTGCCTCACATCCACCCCCCACAGAGGGGAGGAGCTCCTTGTTCTCCCAGCACCCCTAGTCAACCGCATGGTGCAGGTCCTGACTCGCCAGGGTCTCTCTCCTTCAGGCCGCTGAAAGTCTGCCACCTTCAGCCGCCCCCCCAGAGAGGGATGGTTGGTGCTCCTTGTTCTCCTGGCATTTCTTAAATACAACTATAAGATACTTAGAAAAATAATGAATTAATTTTTATAGTTACAGTTGAAGCAAGAGAAACAGAATAGCTTGCATGTTTAATGAATAACAGTATACAATATTAAGTAGAATGTGTGACTTTTAAGCACAGCTCTGCTGTAGTGCAGGAAAGTTCCAGCTGTCCCTGATTAGGCTTATTTGACTTAAGTTGTGATGATATGATGGTACAAAAGTGATAAGCATTCAGCAGAAACCAGACTTTGGGTTTTGATCTTTTCCTAGGCCAGCGGTAATATCATTTTTCAATTTAATACACAATTCATAAACTCTGTGAGCTATTCAGCACTTTATTTTTGAAGTACTGGGAGTTTGAAGTACCTTGTACATGCCAGGTAAGTGCTTTATCGCTAAGCTACATCTCTATTTTACTTTTTTATTTTGAGACAGGGTCTCATTGGCTTGCCCCGGCTGACCTTGAGCTTGTGATTCTCCTGTCTCAGCCTGCCAGAGCACTGGAATTATAGATATGTCACTGTGTTTGTCTCAATACTATATTTTAAAATGTGCCTGTGTTAAGATGATTTTGCTCAGCCATAGGCTAATGCTAATCTTCTGGGTATGTTTAACCCAATTATGCTGAAGATTGCAATTTTTGCATGTAATTCTTGTGTGTTACCTAGAAAAATTCATGGAAAAAGAATTTAAAGAGAAAAAAATTTTACATTGTTGTTGTTCTTATTATGTGTGTTCCTGAAATGGAACACTAGGGATAAAAGGATTAAAGTAGGCAGGCCTAAGCTATGTTCAGTGGATGAGGAGTATGAAATGTGCTTTAATCTCTGGGTTTATTGGAAGTAATCCCATTATAGTGGAACATTTGTATAGTTTTTGTTGGGTAAAATCAGATCAGGATAATAGCACAGTTGTGAGTGTTTAAAGAAGGAAGTTGTTGGGGTCCCTACTCTTACAGATAAATGGAAAGCTGATGTGGTGGCATGTACATGTAAGCCAAGCACTTGGGAGGCTGAGACAAAGCAAGCCTAGGCTACACAGCAAGACCTTGTCTCAAAAGTAAACCAAAGATAAAGGTGTATTGATTGAAGACATTTAAGTAGCGTGTGACAAGCTAGATGAACTATCCTACCAATTTTTCTAGAACAGTGTCCAAGAAAACTTAAAAATGATAGATTCAGGTTCTTGTTACTTTGTTGTCTTCTGCCACCTTGAGGTGTTGCCCCTGTGTCATGCCACCCTGCCTTGGAACCAGCTGATTGTGGACTGAAATTTCTACAAACTTGTCTCCCTATGTAAATTATAGTGGCCTTGAACTCACTGTATTCCCCAAGCTGGCTTAGAACTCTTGGTGATCCTCCTGCTTCAACCTTTCAAGTGCGGGAATTCTACTCCTGACAGGATTTGCAAATAAAGCTTTCTGATGCTGTTGTACTACTTTACTAGGGTTGCCAAGACAGAGTCCCACAGCAAGAGTCACTTGAAGAGGGAACTCTCCCATGGGTAGCCAACACCAGCTGGGAGAAGCAGCCAGCTCAGCCCCTGCATGCACGCAGGCCGCCATGGGACTCTCCCAACAGGTAGCCAGTGAGAACCAGGAGAATCAGCCAACCACACCTTGCAGAAGCCTCCAGTGTCTCAAGAAGCTAGCCCCGAACCCTACCGCCTCCTGGGGAACCTGGATTAGGAGAAACCCAGGTGCCTAACACATCTGCCTACACTGTGGATGTGTAGGTAGTGTGGGAAGCACCTGGGGCCCCACAACCCACTCATCTGGAGGAAGCAAGGAAAATGTCAAAACGCAGTCTTTGGCCTCCAGCCCAAGGAGAACAAGTCCAAGAGACATGGACATGAAAGAAAGCGAAAGTCTCACACCTGAAATTTGTGGGATGATGGCAACTGAAGTAAAGAAACTACTTTATGAGGCTGTAAAAGAAATGAGAAATAGTATCTCAGGTAAAAGAAGAAATTACAGGCAGCCTGCTTGGGACCCCTTCTGTCTGTCTCTCAGACAGAAACTTTCTTTCAATAACTGTTTCTGCTCTTAACCTCTGTTGTTTCTAAAATTCTTTGATTTTAGAGAACATGAACTTATACTGGACATATAATAGGTTGAGAGTTTCATTCCCCTAGATCATTTGGAGGTCCCTCCGACATCACTGGACAGAGACTTAAAGCTGTGCAGCTACCCAAGATGAAACTGTCTGATGTCTGTCGGGGCCTTTAGGTAGACCCTCTGTAGAGTGACTGCCGATCAACAAGTACGCCCCTTTTCAGCCTGAAGAAGCCAGATCGGTCATTGCCCATTTCTCCCTCATGGCAGTTTGGGATACTTCTTCAGAGGGAGGAATATTACAGGCAGCTGAGCTAGTTAGAAATGGCAGTTAGAAATAGCTAGTTAGAAATAGGTTATAGGCAGTGAGACAGGGCTAGGCCCTCGAAGAAGCCAGCAAAGGACCAGATGTCTGATGACCTCGGAGGGGACACACACCTCTTGCTGTGGGCCAGATCTCGGGACAGGAGGCAAAACAAATGCAACCATACTCTTAAGTGTAAGCCTTAGCGATTAAGTCTGGATCACCTTGAGAAGCCAGGAGTCACCAGAGTCACTAATGTGACTTGCTTCCCCATTTGTCCCTGCTTTGGTCAGTTTTACCTGAACAATTAAACTTACTGGTTGACCATAGCTCTGTCCCACCTTATTCCTATCTGCTTTGTGAGTTTCCAGTTTTCCCCAACCTTAGACCCACCTGACCTCATAATTTTACTCTATAAAAATCCTGAGAAAATACAGAATCTTTAGTATAACCTGCTCGAGACCCCTTCTGTCTATCTCCCTCAGACAAAAGCTTTCTTTCAATAAATACTTCTGCTCTTAACCTCCATTGTTCCTAAAATTCATTCTTCAATTTTGAAGAACACAAACTCATTCCAGACATATAGTAGTTTGGGAATTTCATTCCCTTATATCAACAAGCCCCTTTAAAAAGGTTATTCCACATATAAAGCAACTTGATCAATAGCTTTTGGTGAAAAGAGTATTTCTAAAAGAAATATTGGAAAATAACATCAAGTTTTCTCCCTTCGGTCCATTTGAACACTAATGATTTTGTAAAAGAAAAACTTCCAAGGAAGAGCGAGGCTTTGGAGCAGAGTCTGCTTACCACTATGAGCGACTGCAGTGAAGGTGGAAAGTCCTCCTGCGCCAAAAGCCAGGGCAAGGCCACACCAAAGCCCAAGCCATGCTGCTCACGAAATGCCTCACATGACCTGGATCCACCACAGTTCCAGAGCCCTGGGGAAGACACCCTGGTGGCACAGGGGCAGCCTGGCGTGGGTGGGGGTGGCTTGAAGGTACCACCCCTGCAGCCTAAGGTTGTGGGCCGGGACACCTGTTGGCTGCCCTTGGACTGTGGCCTCGTGCTCAAGGCTTGGGCCGCGGGGGAGCACGTGGTGGTGACTACCAAGCCTGGCTGAGGCAGGGCCATGTCTTTCTCAGAGGGCATGGCCACAGATGCCATCTTCATGGGAATTGTGGTAAAAAATTCAACAGCTACAAAGACGATGCAAAGAAAAATAATTCAAGAATGATAGGTGTCAGTGAAAAAGCAGAAGTAACGCAAATGACAAAGAGATTATTCCCAAGCGTGGGAAAAGGACCTGACATGTAGAACTCCAACTAGCCATAACCAAAATAAATCTATATCCTGACATAGTAATCAAGATCCCAGAAGTTCAACACAAGAACAGAATATTAAAGGTTGTTTGAGAAAAGAAACAGATCACCTATAAAGGAAAACCCATCAAGAATCATGGCAGAATTCTCAACACAAACCTTCAAGTCAAGAAGAGCTTGGAGTGAAGTATTTCAAGTACTGAAGGAAAAGAACTTCCAACCTAGATTGATGTACCGTGCAAAACTATCTTTCAAAATTGATGAAGAAACAAGATACTTCCATGACAAAGAACAGCTGAAGGAATTTGTGACCACCAAACGAACCCTACAAAGAGTACTGAAGGATATTCTGCAGAGAGATAAAGATGACCATGGTTCCAGGAACAGCGGCAGAGGGATTGCCAAGCAGGGCAGACAATTGAATGGAAAGGAAAATTAGGGAGCCAACAGCAAGAAAAAAGCATGGCAGAGATGAACCAGTGCATGTTGGTTGTAACCATTAATGTAGATGGCCTCAATTCACCAATAAAAAGAAACAGGCAGAGTGTATTAAGAAAGAAGATCCATCAATAGGTGGTATACAAGAAACACATTAACTTGAAAGGCAATTCATAGATTGAAAGTCAAAGGAGAGAAAACAGTGCTCCATGAGATGGGGAACCAGAAAAAAAGAGATAGCTTGCCCATTAAACCACAGAATGAATAAGAAAGATACAGCATTTTTATACAGTGGAAAGCTACCCAGCTATAAAAAACGATAATCATGAGGCTCTTGTTGGTAAATGGATGCAGTTTGTGATCATGCTCTTGGGTGAAATGGTTCACACTCACATAGTAAACATCATGTTATCTCTGTTATAAAAAACTGAAGGCGTTAGTGGGATCCAAAATGTATAGTAGATATTATGAAAGTGAAAAAAAGGAGAAAATGTCTAAAAAAGGAAGGTGGCAGCCACTGTTAATTTTCTGTTATTTTGTTTTAAAGTCCTATATCATTTTATTGTTTTGATTGGTTTTATTCTATTCTGTTTTATTTGATTTTATTAGGTCTGATGGTATGGACAGCTATTTTGGTACCAGGGATCACACTCTCACTATCTTATGCTTGCCAGGCAGGCACTTATACCGCTGAGCTAATTCCCCAGCCCTAGGCAGCTATTTTGAAGATAACGAGGCAATATCGTCGCCATTGTTGATTTCGTATTATCTTGTTTTGAAAGCCTGTATAGTTTTCACTGTTTTGATTGTTTTTTAAAATTTTAATTGGTTTGATTTTAGTATGTCTGATGGGATGGGCCGTTATCTTGAAAATAACAAAAGGCATTATGGCAGTCACTGTTGATTTCTTATTAACTTGTTTTGAAGTCCTGTATTACTTTCACTGTTTCTTATTTTTTTTAAAAAAAGAAAAAAAAATAATAGCTTTATGGGGAGATTGCATGGGATAATTAGATACACTTCTCAGTTGTACATCAATATTAAATCATTTGTTGGTGGTTTTCCAATAACTATAAAAGCATATTTTGTCTTGCATGGTGCGTAAGCACATGATCTAACAATTGGGACATTGTAGAATTTATTAAATGGCAGTAATTAACTTAAAAACAAATAGATAGCCATGAGTGGTGGTATATACCTATGACCACAACTCTGGGAGGGTGATCGTAAGTTTGAGCCCACCCTGCGCAATTTTTTGAGAACTTTTCTCAAAAAAACAAGAAGTAAAAAAGGCTGAGGATGTAGCTCAATGTGAAGGCCAACAGGCAAGCAAACAAACCAACAGAACTCAGTGCTCCATTTGTTAAGTATCTGTGAGATCAACCATGGCAGTGGTGCATGTTGTAATCCCAGCTATTTAGGAAGCTGAGGCAGGAAAATCAAAAGATTGAGGGGTGAGGCCACTCCACCCCTTAATCCCCAAATCTGTTAAGATCAATTTCTATGTCTGCTAAACAAATAAAATCTTACTCCCATTTACTTTGTATCCAGGGCTTCATTTCTCAAGGATAGAATTGCTTAAGATATAAGGAAATGTTTACTGAAGTATGCCCAGTCGTTTTCTGTTACGGTTGTACAGTACTGATTTTTAGTCCTGTCAGCAATCTGTAGGCTTCTAATTCTTTTATGGAAGTCTGTGCTTCAAAGGGATCAGAATTTACAATTTTATCTACCTGATGGAATGATATCAAGTTATTTTAATGTCTCTGAAAACATGCAAGGCAGTGCAGCTTTTCATGTTTCTAGTCTTCGCCTTGTGGTTTTCAAGATTTTGTCTTGGGCTAACCTCAAACTTGAGATTCTCCTGCCTCTGCATTCTGAGAGGTGGGATTACACATGTGCACTACCACACTTGACCCATCTGTGCTCCTTTATGGTGTCATTTAACTTGTTTTATTTCAATATACATATATTTGGGAAACCAAAAGTTAACTTGTTTTTTTAATTTTAAAGGCAATAAAACAACATTAAAATGAAACAAAACAGTGATAGTACAGTAGGAAATGCACAATTGTTACTATATTGCATATTGTTATCCTCTAAATAGTTGCTCAGACCACTGGGCCCAGGTTTGCACAGTTAACACAAATGTCAGGTTGCTTTCCTGCTTATTATCATCTCAGTCTGTGTCATGTCTCAGTCTGTGTCAGTGTGTGCATGGTTACAGGTGCGGAGGGCAGGATGGCACAGGCAGCTTCCTCACTGGTTCTTCCAGGCCAGCAGGCCCACTGCTGTCAGTGCTGACACATGGGGGCCTGTATGGCTTCTTTATTGCTTCTCGGCCAGCCAGCTTCTGCCAGCGCATGAGAGGCTACATTGCTTCCTTGTGGATTCTCCCCAGAAATTATCTTTAAAGACTTAGTTAGATTTAGTTTCAGTTTCTTTGGGGTCTAGAAATAATACTTCGTAGGTAGCACTAGTACTTCGCATGAAATCACATTAGGAAGCATGTAATATGTGGGTCTTTTACCTGGCCTGTTCACATGGATTGTTCATTAATGAAATTTTCATCTAATAGTTCATCTGCTGATGATGATAGTTCTGATTGACATTTTCCCTGTATTTATGAGCTAGAATTCTTTAGGCAACTGATTACCTCGTCAGCTATAGCTATGTGGTTATCCTGAAATACACTTGGTACAGGAAAAACAGGATAGGTAATTTTACTCTTTAAATTTGTCAGTATTCAGTATCTTTGTTAATTCCAGGAATGACCAAAAGGGTGTTAGTATTGAACATCTGAATACCACTGGTCTAGTTTTTCTCCAGTGGGAAGTTTGGTTTAGATTAGATAGTTTGTACCTGAAGCAAAAGCCTCTCCTGACTGAACGTGGTTATATTGTTTAGTTTTAGGAGAGAGAAAGAAGCCTTTGTCCTTTTAAGTGAGAGTGTTTTTCCTGCTCTCATTTTTAACATGTTCATTGATCATTTTTATTTTTTCCTTTTAATTAATTATTTATTGTTTTGCACTTCCTGTTAATCTTTGCCAACTTTTCATCATCATCTTTTTTGGTTGTTGAGACCGGTCTTGCTATGTATTTTAGGCTGAACTCACTATGTAGCTCAGACTAGTCTGAACTCTAGGTGAACCTGCTTCCGCCTCCCAAACGTGGGGTTCAAGGCGTGTACCACCATACTCAGTGGATCAATCTTGATTTTCGTTTCTTGCAGTTTTTCCTTGTAATTCATTATTTTTGAAAGAAGATATTTAATATATTAATCAGTACATGTTTGTAGTAGTGATTATACTCATTGTAATTCATAATTTGCATTAATGTTTTCAAGTTATTCTTTTGAAAGGAATTACAGTAGATGTAAAGATTCTTTAATATAGATATTCCTAATAGCCTGGCTATTCTTAGTGCTATAAAATATTATCATCTTCTGTTTTGTTTTTGCATATGCTAATATCTACTCTATATGAAATAAATGTTATGCATCATAATGGCATGAAATAGCATGTCTTTATGTTGGTGGGCCCTGCTAATGTTAAAACCCTTTAAAAACATGAAAATCACTAGTGTTCTGGGTGACAGATAGTAGGAAAAAATCTTGTTAAACAGTTTATAGCTTTTGCTGGCTCTGGAAAAGTAGAATTTAAAAATACTGAATTAATGTGTTTCCTCAACAAATAAGTATAGTAATTTTCAGGGTTATAATGCACTGTAAGTATTTTCATATTCTTGGAAATTTGTATAATAATTGAATTTATTGTCTTACTTTGGACAGACACTTGGCATTTCACCTGAAGAAAAATTTGTTATTACGACAACAAACAGGAAGGAAATTACTTGTGATAATTTTGGTAAGTAAATAGTGCTATTAAGCTGGTGGGTAAGTAAATAGTGCTATTAAGCTGGTGGTTTTTCATTTAATATGTAATTATAGAGCATTAACTTGTTACATACAAGTATATCTAAAAGTATTGATGATGATTAGTCTGTTAGGATAAGTTAAGAAACTGGCTATATGTGCATAGTTAGCCCAGAAATTATATTTTTCAAGTATGATTATAGAAAAATAATTACCACTGTCGAGGGCTGCAGATGAGAACTGAAACATCTACCATGCATCTTCTGTTTGCGTCTTTAACAAACATTCTCTTAGCTGACCTGAATTCTCCCATTATCTTTGTTTTTTTCCTCCCATTGCAGTAGTTTCTAGAACTATTAGTTCTAGAAATGCCTTATTCTTTGCATTCTTAACTGTAAGCTATTTGTCTTTGTTCATGTTAGTACCATTCTAATGCAGACCCTTATCTGATTTCCTATGATAGCTTAACTTATTAACAATTGAGTGTTTCATCTGGGTGAGATAGTGCATGTTTGTAATCCCAGCTATTTGGAAACTAAGGCAAGAGAATTGAAAGTTTGATGCCAGCCTGGGCAATTGAACAAGACCCTTTCTCAAAATAACATTTTAAAGGGTTGGGTATAAGCTAAGTGGTAGACTCTTCGCTAACACAAGGCTCTGGGTTTAATTCATGGTACTACAAAAATGAAATGAAATGAAATGAAATGAAATGAAATGAAATGAAATGAAATGAAATGAAATAAAATAGAGTGGTTCAGATGGGTGGAAGTGTTGCCATCCCTATTCCATTTGATTTAAGAAAATACAACTGAATTTATAGATCCAGTATTTGAGAGTTTGCCAATACCATTGTTAAAGATATTTTGTTGGTTGTTAGGAGCAGCTGGACTGGAGATCCACTGCACATTCGGGGCTAGAGCACGACCAACCCTGAGAACATGGGGCGCCAGAAGCCTTGGTGTTCCTGCTGTTAACTGTAACACAGACAGCTCTGACAATGTTTTGCTTTCAGTGTCCTCAGCAAAACAGTTGGCCCCATCATATACTTTCCCCCTTTTTACTCTGAATAAAGATGCAGGCCGCACTGGGTCATCGATGCCTCTCCATCAGAGAGGTCAGGTCCCACCCAGTCCCAGCTTTCCTTTTATTATGTGTCTAGTTTTTTCTTAATCTGTCGCTCCCTCTCAGAATCCTGCCGGCTGCATGGGTCCCTGTAATAAGTAAGATTCGTGTATTCAAAGTTGCAAGTTCATTGTGCTTCTGACGCTCATCTCCACTTAAAATTTTAATTCATGATTACAGATGAAATTGTTAAAGATGGAGTAACTTTGTACCTGCTGCAGTCCATCAATCAGCTACTGCTCTCAGCTACAAAAGAACGAATTGACTTCCTACCTCACTATGACACACTGGTTAAGAGTGGCATGTACGAATATTACGCAAGTGAAGGGCAGAATCCTTTGCGTAAGTATTGCAGTCATAGTTTGATTGTTGTACTTTCCTTTGTTCCCACTCACATGTCCCATTCCTTCACATTTTAGAAATCCTCTCTTTTTAAAAAAATTTTCTTCCTGTTTTGTAATAGTGGTGCTTGCACCCATGGCTAGGCAAGTCCTATACCACGGAGCTGCATTCAGTTATTAGGAAGAGACCATGACCACTCATTTTGAGTGTCTTTTCTCAAGTTTATTATAGTTTACTTTTTTTTTTTTTAAACTGAAATCATCTTCAGAGTAAAACTATTTTCCTTTAAAGCTAACCTACTAGTAGAACTCAGTTCTTTTGACCACACAAAAGATCTTGTACCTGTGTGTGTTCCCATCTCATGTATATTTTTGTTTCCTGACTTGTTCGTCCTGGCCTCCTATAAACTTCTCCCAGTTACAGAAGAAATTTTTTGTTTGTTTGTTTGTTTTTGTCTTTTTGAGACAGATGTTATGAAGTTCAGGCTGGTCTTGAACTCACTATGTAGCCCAGACTGTCCTCAAACTCTGTTGTCTACCTCCTGCTTCAGCTTCCTCCTGAGTGCTGGGATTATGAATGTACGCCACCACACCCAGTTACAGAACTGATTTTTACCTTGCATTTTATTTTGTTTTTTGAGATAGTGTTTTGCTTTGTAGCCAGGCTGGTCTTGAACTTGTGATCTTCCTATTCCAATCTCTAATCTTCCTATTCCGATCTCTAAAGTGCTAGCATTGGTATGTGTCACCACACCCAGCTACTTGCAAATTTTGATGAGTGATTAATTAACTAGTTTTTATAGTACTGGGACCATACTCATGGACTTCATATACTGGACAAGTTCTTCTAGCAATGCACCCCTAGCTCCTGCTTTGCAAGTTTGTGTAACTGAGTTGTACAAGTAAGTTTGTGCTGGTTTCTTCATATTTTTCTCATTTTCTTCTACTTTTACTCTTTGCTTTTTTCTGTCTTACATTAGACCAGAGGTGGTGAACCTATGGCATTTGTGCTGCAACCAGCTGTTATCATTGAAAGCGCTAAAAGGTTTGCCATCACTGATACGATCTTTATAAAGAAACTGATTTACTCGGTCCTTTTTCTGGACCCTGGTAGGGTACCTAATAATACAGTAATACTTATATTGTCACTGTACACTTTTTTTTATTAAAACTTTTTTTTTCTCAGTTGGGTATGGTGGCACATGCGTATAATTCTAGCACTCTGGGAGGCTGAGGCAGGAAGATTTCAAATTTGAGTCTAGTGTGGGCAACTTAGTCACTTACAACACCTTGTCTAAAAATAAAAAAATTTTAAAAGGCCTGGTAACATAGCTGAGTATGAAGGCCCTGGATTCAATCCCCAGGGCTGAAAAAGAAATTTCATTATATGTGCATTATTTCTCATTTTTAGGAAATTAAAAGTAAATAAATACATACATACGTACTTATATATACATGTATGACAATATGCACACATAACTCTACCACCCATGAATACTTTGGATCATTTCATATTATTTGATTTTTAAAATGGTTTTATATGCTGCATACTTCTTTAACCTACTTTTTTGTTTGAAAATAAAATTAACATCTTTATGTGTCTATAGATTTTATATATATTCATATAAATTTAGATAATGTGATTTATTTGAACAGTCTTCTGTTAGATAATAAGGTTGAAGTATCTCAAGGTTTGGTCTTTATTCTTTTATCATCTCTCATATCCAATCCA
This sequence comes from Dolichotis patagonum, assembly GCA_004027295.1. Lineage (NCBI taxonomy): Eukaryota > Metazoa > Chordata > Mammalia > Rodentia > Caviidae > Dolichotis > Dolichotis patagonum. The sequence goes on from PVJX010017358.1 coordinate 11,887, forward strand.
GTTAGATTTGGTGATCAGTCTTATGGCTCCAAGTGGCATCTTTATAAGCATGATTCTCAAGTGGTCATTTTTAGTTAAATATTGCAAATACTGCAGTCAAGACTTTTCTTCTGAATTCCATTTTTAAAAAATTGTTTGTAGTGCTAGGGATTGAACCCAGCACCTTATAGGTAAGCAACTTTTGGCAAATACTTTGCACCATATGCTCCATGAGTGCCAGGTCTGTCCTCTCAGCTGCCCATGTGGCACCTGAACTAGGACATTAACATTGGAACCCTAAATCCTATACTACACAGTTTTCCCCATCTGGATTGATCATTATTATGTCTTCCATAGTCCTTCTAGTTGCTCAGGTCGAAAATCATTTTCCACCACTTTTATTGCTCCCACTTGATCTAAGGCAGCAGGGTATCACATGGATTACACAGTGACCTCTTAACGTGTGTGTGTGTGTGTGTGTGTGTGTGTGTGTGTCTGTCTGTCTGTCTGTCTCTCTCTCTGTCTCTCTCGTAATCTCTATGCATATCGAGTTTAAGTAGGCAGGTTGTATCATCATGGTGACAGTACTTCATTTTAATATTCATTAAAAACTTGTGATATAGGGGCCAGGGGTTTAGCTCAGCAGTGTAAGTACAAGATTGTGGTGAGTATTTGGAAGTACTTGCTACAGTGATACTATGTGGATTAATTATAACTTTAGTTAGGTTACACATCTATAGAATTAAGAAGTAAATTTTATGTTTTCTTTTTAACATAAGGGAATAAAATTGGAAGTAGTTTAAGTAGTGGTCTTGAAGAAAGGAAAATATAAATTAGTACTGAGCCACTGATAAATTGAAGTATGTATGTATGTATGTATGTATTTATTTATTTATTTATTTATTTATTTATTTTGAGACAGGGTCTTGCTATATAGTTCAGGATAGCTTTGAATTCACTGTGTAGCCCAGGCTGGCCTCGAATTGGTAACAGTTCTCCAGTTTGAACTTCCCAGTGCTGGGATTATAGGCATGTGCCGTGACACCCAGCAATAAATTGAATATTAAATTCATAGTGTGGTAGGAAATCAGTAGTACTTGTGTCAGTTACAAAGACATGTTCTGCCATTTTACAAGCTCCTCTTGTTCTTCAGAATGCTTTCTCTAGATTAGCACTTAACGTCACTTTCAGTTATATATTTGATGTGTGTCTAAGTGTACTTAGTTTGATTTGTGCATAAGATAATTACATACCACAGACTACTGTTGGAGTCTCTGGTTATGGTGTTCTGTTCATCTCATATCTTTATGTCTGGGACCGGGAATCCTGGGTGACTAATGATGTCTAGTGCCATAGAATTACTAGTCGATGACTACATTTTTGTACTTGTTATGATTGGTGATGTTGTGTTGTATATTGTATTGTAACAGAAAGTGCCTCCCTACCCCTTACCCCTGCCCAGCCGGTATATTTCAGTTTCTTAGTTACCTAGGGTAGTAATTCCTGTTGCAGTTCTAGTTGTTTCTATCTTCTAGAATCGGGTGGTCACTGATGCATAGCTGGTCACTGTGATACATACTGTAAGAACCCAAGACAGCCAAGTACCTCTGTACTTGGGCTTTGCAACCCTATAAAGACCTCCATTTCTGAGCCTTTGGGGCTTGATGTTTTGGGAATGATCCTGATCAGTGCCCATGACGTAAAATAAATCTGCCAACACCAAATCCTGGGTGTTGTTTTGGGGTTTCTGTAGTATCATTAGGGTCAGGATAATACTTCAATTCTAGTTCTTTGGAAAATAAAGAGTGCTGGCTTTAAAGTACTTCAGAGTTTGAGGTACTTTGAGATTTTTTTATATGAAGTATTTGGGAGGGAAAAGTTAAGCAGTAACGTTTTCTCAATCTCTTGCAGCATTTGCTCTTGCGGAATTAATTGACAATTCATTGTCTGCAACTTCTCGTAATGTTGGTATTAGAAGAATACAGATCAAATTGGTAAGAAATAAATAAGGAATTTTAATTTTTCTAATAATACAAATTAAATAGAGAAAAATTAGGAGAGACATGAAAAGTAGAAATAATTGTCTGATGTCTCTTACTCTGTTGTTAAATTTTTTTTACTGATCCTCTCTTCCACCCCAGTATTCAGGGTTGAAACCAGGGTATCGGCATTGAGCTATGTCTTTGTTCTGGTGGGTTTTTTGTTTTGTTTTTTAATTTTGAGATTGGATTCTGCTCAGTTGCCTAGGCTAGGCTTGAACTTGTTATCTTCCTGCGTTAGCTTCCTAGAGTGCTGGGATTACAGGTGTGCACCACCACACCTGGCTTGGCAGGTTCTTTTTTCTATACATATGAATATACCTGTATGTGTATATTTTGTTTTTTTGTGATCTACTTAAGTGTATGTTGTACACATTCAATATGCAAACATTTTGCAGTGTTACACTCTTTTTCTGGTGTTGGGAATTGAACTCAGGGTCTTGTGCTTGCCAGGCTATGCTCCATTTTTGCAGAGTGGTTTATTGGCTATAAGTTACATAATTAGTCTTATATTGCAGACAGATTTTTTGTTTATCTTTGCCATTAAAAGCAGTGCTAAAATGATGAATAGTTTGTATGACTGTACACATCTCTGATTATTTTCCAAGTTTCAAGGAATGGAATTTCTGATGTAAGTGACGAAGCATTCTAAGGATGAGTGGGTAGATCTTCATGAAGTGTCTTTCAGAAAGTTGTATGATTTTGTACTAGCATCAGCAGTGTATGAGTGAACCTGTTGAATTGTTGAATTTTTTTTCATATTTGACTTTTCATGTTTGAAATACTGATTTTCTCTGTCTTTTGAACTTATTTTCTTCCATAGCTTTTTGATGAAACACAAGGAAAACCTGCAGTTGCAGTGATGGATAATGGAAGAGGAATGACCTCTAAACAGCTTAACAACTGGGCTGTATATAGGTTGTCAAAATTTACAAGGCAAGGTGACTTTGAAAGGTTAGAGAATCTCACTTTTTTATGAATATCTGTGTGTCTTAATAAGGATAAAAATTCTGGTGTGTCTTTAGATATACATGATCCATTGGAGATTTTGCTGTTATCAGCATATTTAGTTGGGTTGTTCTGTAACATCATTTTTATGGTCAGTATTCAGAAATAGAGCCTCATCGTATTGTGCCTTTTCTTTGACGACTTCCTTTTTGTTTTCTGAGGTATCTAGTTCTGTTGATACGTTGAGCACCTTAGAGCTTTCTTCCTTTCCATACTAACTTGTGATAAAAACTGTGCAGTCTCTACAGCAGTAGAATAGTTCTAATGTGGGCTTAGATCACTGCATGTCACTTAGAAAATGTAGTTCTGTGCACTCAGTATTTTTCTACTTTGTGGGCTCTGTTTTTAAAATAGTAGTTATTAGGAAGTAGAATTCAGTTATGAGTTTTGTGTCAAGATATATTTATAAAAAATATTCTGAGGTGTCATAGGGAACAGAAAATACGCTAAAAACTGTTGGGGGTAGATGCAGAGGTTTAGATTTATGTGGAATTAGCAGAACACTAGCGCAATGACCTTTGACCTACAAGACTTCATATTCTAAGCTGTGTCGCATCCTTCAGGTAGTGATCATAGGAGGAATCTTTTGGCATCCTTGCTTAATAATTAGAGTTCGTAATTTATTTTGCTTTTTTCTTTATCAAGACGTCACATTTAAGGTTCAAGCTCAGTATGATGTTAAATTAATATAACTATTAATCCGTTACTAGCATGTACACTTTGTCAACTTCTGAAATTTCAGCACCCTTAGAATTTTCATCAAATTAGACTTCCAGTGCACCTCTGTTGGGGACAGCAGATTGCTGACAGCCACACCCAAGGTCTCGTATTGCTGGGCAAGTACCCCTCGGCTCGCCTGCCCGGCCAGTCCATTCTGAGTGGTAAACAGGGAAGGACGAGGGTCTGGCAGCATTTGGCCTGGTTGGAATTCTAGCTTTGCTGCCTACTAGCTGTGTGATATTAGGCACATACTTTACTTCTCTGTGGCTCAGTTTACTTATTTGCAAAATAGAGAAAATACCCCAGAGGTTTGGTAAACAGAGAGTTAGGGTATGTGAAGTCCTTAGGACGGAGCACATGTAGTGAACAGTTAGGACAAGCTCTCATCTTAGTTGTTGTTTCATTCCTGGTCTCAGACCTTTCTACAGCCAGTATTTTTCATCATTTCCTTGAATACTACCACTTACCGGATTTATAAGTAGCCGGAGAAAAGGCAAAGACCTTTTTGTTTTCTTTTTTTTTTTTTTTTTTTTTTGGTATATGAAGATAGAATTTGGCATTTGATCAGATTACTGGGTAGAAGGGAAAGGAGAACAGAGTAAATTAGGTAAAAAGTTCAGGAAAATGTCAGTAAAATTAGTTGGAAGAACAGAAAGATGTTTTTTACAATTTATCACAATTAAATTTTCACTGAATTCCTGGGATATTGGCTGGATTTTCTCTGGATCTTAACACAAACATTTACTTTTGGCAGAGCTGGAGATTAAATTTGTCAATGGTAGCAACCCAAACTTTTCGGTTGAACCCTAATGTTAGGGAAATGTTAATTTCTGATAAAAGTGTTTCTGTTGCTGGTTCTGGCCCTAGCTTTATAGGGCCTTGCTTTATAATCCCAGCATTTGGTATACAGAGGCAAGGGGATTTTGAGTTGGAGGCCACAGTAGGCTACATAGGGAGAGTCTGTCTAAAACATTGAATAAAAAAATTAAAAAAAAAAAAGAATTGATGCCATGGCAGACTATGGATAAAGAGGAGATAGAAGGCTCAGAGGGTAGGTCAGTTGTAAGTTTTGTCTTAATGTATGTGATACTGGAGAAACCAAAGAAAACACACAAAATTACATTTGTAAGGACTTTAGCTATTATTAATGTGAAGAAGATGGAAAGTGAGGTGAAAGAGCTGATGGACATCTTACCAAGGTAATCAGAGGAGAGGCCTCTTGGACTTTATGGTCGAGTTGAGGATTGACCGGGAAGAGAAACGTCAGCAAAGCAATGATAGTGAAATGGTGAGTCTCGCCTTGTTGGAGGGGCAGGAAGGAGACCATTGTGGCTTGGCATACAATGTGCAGGGACAGTTGAGGGAGATGAAATAAGAACTTGATTTTGGCAGTGCTCTCCATAACCCTCATTACTCGGTCACTGCCCGCTTCTTAGACTTTTTTTTTTAAGAGAAAAAAAAAGAACAACCAAACAAAACAGAAAGAGGGTAGCAACAATATAGAATTCCATGGGGGGGGGGAAGAGCAACAACTACAACAACAACAAAAAAAACAAAAAAACACTAAGAAATCGCCACTTGATAAGTTACATACCGTCATCATTGGAAATAGTTGTTCAAGTTACAAAATTAAAGCGTACAAAGTAGACATTCAAACAGTGAGATTGTTAATGGTCCTGCTCAACATTCTAACAAAAACAGTAATATGGTCATCTATCTTACACACAAACACACATGCAGTTATATCCTTTAGAGCACTTGCTTTTCCTCTATTTTTTACAGTAGCAATTACACATTTTGGGTTTTATTACTCCTACAGTTCTTATTATTTTTACACTAGAGATACAATGTAATATTTATAAATATGATTCTTACTTATTTCACTAATGAGGATAGTCTCAGGTTGTCTCCATTTCCCTATGAAGGCCTCAAGACCATCCTTTTTTATAGCTGAGTAATATTCCATTGTGTAAAAATACCACATCTTTTTCATCCACTCTGCAGTTGATGGGCATCTTGGTTGTTTCCAAGATTGAGCTATTACAAATTGTGCTGCTACTTAGACTCTTTTGATTGTGAAAAATTTCAAGCCAACAGATAAGTTGAAAGAATAGTACTAGCTCTCATGTTTGTCCTTTACCTAGACGTACCAGTTAACTTTTTGTCACATTTATATTCTCTTCCTCTCTCTCTCGTTTCTTTGAATCATTTAAAGCACTGTCTGTTGTAGGCGTTCTGATATTTCAGTCCTTATAGTGTAACATGTACCGCCTGACACCAAGGGCATTTCTCATTTTTGCAACGTTGTCTAATGTAATACTCATATTCAAATTTTTTCTATTCCCATGTCTTTCTAGTCCTCTTTATTCTACGATAATTCCCCCATCTTGTTTTTTATAATGTCCTTTTTTTGATTTTAGAATCCAAGCTAGTCTCTTATAGAATAATTGACAACCTGAATCTTAATGTTCCTCAGCAGTGTTCTTTACCACGAACATTTGCAAACATACAGAAAAACTGAAATTCTACCCTGAATATGTAGGTTCTGTCTTTGATAGTGCTTTACCACTTATTTCTGTATCTCACCACCACCAGTTTATCTTTTTTTGATGCATTTAAAAATAAATTACAATCTACGTTGTGTGTGTGTGCGCATGCGTATTCTCCTCATACTTAAAGCATTGATGCCATTCCTTGAACTTCAATATTTTATATTTTTAGGTAAAATTTATATATAATGAAAAGTTCATACCTATTTTAAATGTTTTATTGTTTTGTAGCTAATTGACATACCACAGTAGTCACTGTGTTACACAGTTGAGCTATGTTAACTAGTCATGAGGTTGCAGAGCTAGCAACGTCAATTACAGAACATTATCACTGCTTTAAACCCCCTGCCCAGTTGTAGTCACTACTCTCCCCCTCATTCCTGCTAATTACTAACGTACTTTTGTTTATTTTGCAATACTAGGCTTGAATCCAGGTCCTCAAACATGCTAGCCAAGTGTTCTAGTGCTCAGTTGCTTCTCCAGCCCTTTTTATGTTGAGACAAGGTTTTGCTAAGTTGCCAAGACTGGCCTTAGACTTGCGATCCTTCTGCATCAGCCTCCTGATAGTTGAGATTATAAGCATGCATCAGTACCAGCACTTGTATACTTGTATACTTTTTTTTTTTGAGGCATGCTGTATAACCCAGGCTTGCCATGAGCTCACTTTGTAGCCCAGGCTGGCCTTGAACTCCCCTCCTACCTCAGCCTCCTGAGTGCTGTGGGCATCTTTATTTCATATCAAGTATCCTGTGTATGTGTGATTCCATTTTATCTTTTTTTTTTTGTCTTACTATCTACAACTGTTTTGTTTTACTGGTAACTTTAGGGTTTTTTTTTTTTTTTTTGATATTTTTTTAAAATTTTATTTAAAGAGAAAAAAACAAAGCAAAACAGAATAAAGGGTAGCAACAATACAGAATTCTAAGGAAAAAAGAAAAAAACCAAAAAAACCCCACTAAGAAATCATTACTCGACAAATTACATACTGACATCTTGGAAATAGTTGTTCAAGTTACAAAATTAAAACATGCAAAGTAGACATTCAAACAGTGAGACTGTTAACAGTTCTGCTCCACGATCTGACAAAAACAGCAATATGGTCATTCATCTTACACACTCGAACAAACATGCAATTATTTAAAAAGGATAAAATTAAACACAACAAAACAGAACAAAGCGGGTCACAAAGCAATGTAAGAGGCATAAATTTCAAAGCTAGACAATCGGAGATACTCACTCTCTATCATATTGACTCTTTGTTTTCTTCCAAATAGTTGTCCATATTGTCACATACAGGGAATTCACATGAAACAACATAGTATGGAACTGATCTGAACAGGACGAGGAAGGCGTTTCAGATCTTCAAGACCAGACAATAGGGAAACCAAGAATGGCTGTCATAGTGTCTCTCATTCTTTTCAAAACAGCTGTCCATACCTTCATGTGTGTTGAACTTAAGCAAAACAAAACAAGATAAAATCACTTTGAACAAAGAATGACAGTATTGCTGGATTTCACATCATGACATTACGGATTCAGCACTGGGTACTGTAGTGTCTGTTTTTCTTCAAAGTAGTTGTTCATTTCAACATGCGTTATATAGTTGGTTCTCGTAAACTGTTTATAAGCTCTATACATGCATGAGTCTCTACATGTATATCTATCATTTCTGTATTAGCAGGAAAAACAAAACAAAGCAAGACAAAACAAAACAATTCCTAGAAAAGCATGAAGCAAAAAGTCACATAAAACCACAATACAAAGTGATCTACAATGGTTACCATGATGTCTTAGCAGTGTATTAACAACATTAATAAAAACGAAGCATTGGAGACCTTATAAAACTTCAAAAGCAGGCAGTAATCAAACCAGAGTGGGTATCTTAGTGAATCTTGTCATCTTCAGTGTAGTTGCCTATACTCTTAGACTTGATGCTATCAATCATAACAGATTTGAGTAAAATCAGTCAGTACGAGATAGCACTCTAACAAACCAGATTCAAATAAGATCAGTCATAATAAGACAGTATAAGTTATACAGGGCTTCAGATTAAGTTGATAGGAAATTAAGGATGATTACCATAATATGTTCTCTTATTTTTGGGATAGCTGACCTTGTCCTCAAGTTTAGTGTAAGTAGCCCTTTTAAAGCTGATCAAGATGGTGCATGTGTATAATCCCAGCTATTAGGTAGGCTGAGGCAGGAGAATCACAGATTGAAGCCAGCTTGAGCAAGTTGGTGAGACCCTGTCTCAAAATTTACAAAAGAACTAGGGATTATAATTTACTGGTAGAGCACTTGCGTAGCAGGCGCAAGAAGGCCCTGAATTTAATCTCCAGTACTGCCAAATATAATACAGTAATGGCCATGATAATAATAATGGTGCTAGTCTTACTCCAGTTCTGTTGATTTCCGATGTTGGGAAATGCTGTCCCTGGTGACTTCCCTATGTTTGAAAGACAGTAGTTACAGAGCAGTGGAAGATTCCCATGGCTCCTCATTTGACGTAATGCATGGAAATGTGAATCTGTTTTGCTCTAATTGCCATTATTATTTAATAATAAGTTTTGAGATAGAAAACAACTTTAACGGAAGGTTCTAGAGGCATAAGAATACAAAAGGATAAGGATATTTATTAGTCCTGTTTGCTGAGAGATTTAGGGATCCAAGAATTTAGACTTCATTATCATTTCTTACCATTTCCAGGTGAGACCAGGAAACCTACTAGATGGGAGAGTGTCTTGATTTGCAGCTGTTTCTTTGCCCTTGAGCTCTGCATGTTAGCTGACTCGAAGGTCATTTTGTTGAGATTTAATAAATGTGGTTTAAAGCTTTGTTTTGGTGTTAAGCAGATTGTTTACAGTCATGTGCTAATACACTATTTTCCATTAGTGATCATTCGGGTTACGTTCGCCCAGTACCAGTTCCACGAAGTTTAAACAGTGATATTTCCTATTTTGGTGTTGGCGGCAAGCAAGCTGTATTCTTTGTTGGACAGTCAGCGAGGGTAAGTAAAAAGATTGCATAGAAGTGAGAATTGTCAGAATATTTTTATGTTGACTGGTTTTAATTGTTAAGAGCTTTTAAGACATTCTTTTTTTTTTTTAAATATTTGACAGATGATAAGCAAGCCTGCAGATTCCCAAGATGTTCATGAGCTTGTGCTCTCTAAAGAAGATTTTGAGAAGAAGGAAAAAAATAAGGAGGCGATATATAGTGGATACATTAGAAACAGAAAGGTACGTTACATTTTAATTTGAAGTGTAAATTTATTTGGATGGATGACAGGATGGAACTTTTTTCCAAATTTATTACTAAGACAGCAGTATTGCTGTTTTAAAAATGCAACGTCATAAAATGTTCCAAATGGGTTATTTAACTTTTTCATTCTTTTTTCTTTAATCAAGTGAGTAGTAAAAATGTTCTCACACTAAAAGTTTTCATTCAGTAAGTTGTATCAAAATCTTAATAAGCTTTCTGTCAATTGCTCATCAAACTGTAAACTTTTCCCAGCACTTTGGGAGGCTCAGGCAAGGAGGGTCACAAGTTCACTCCCAGCCTGGGCAACTCAGTGCTTATAGACTCTTAGCTCAAAAATAAAGTAAGAGGGGCTGGAGGTTTAGCTCAGTGGCACAAGTGCCTGCTTGGCAAGTGCAAGGTCATGGATTTGATCCCTGGTACCAAAAATAAAAATTTAAAAAAAAAAAAAACAATAAAGTAAGGGTTGTGGATGTAACTCAGTGTAAAGGCCCTGGGTTTCATTTGCAGCCCAAAACTTTTTTCTTTGGTCTGATTCTGGGTTTTGAAGTCTTCTTTATAAAATAGTCATAGAAGGTAGAGTACAGAGAGAATGGTAGGGTAGTGGACTTTCAGGAAATCAGAGCTCCAGACAAATAAATGAGAGGTGAAAGATTTTTGTTGCTAGTTTGTTTTTATATTGTAATTTTTAATCTGATAGATTGTTAATAAATTTGAATCTTTAAAGTAAGTGCATGGTATTTGTGATGTTTCTTGAACTTTCCGTGTTCAAAACATTTTTTATGGTCTTTTAAGACAGGATTCCACTGGGAGATGGTTTTGAACTTACATGTGGCCTGTCTGGCCTCAAACTTGTGATCCATGTGCTGGGATTACAGCTGCATACCACTGCACCCAGAGAAATCTTTTAATTTTGAGCATTTAAAAAATTTCTGATTTTAAATAAATCCTAGAAAATTTTATATAAAAGTCTAAAGAGAATTAAAATACTCCAGGTGCCAAAGAAACGTACTGATAGCATTTGGGTGAATTTCCTTCTAGTCTGCCATTTTGATTTTGATCATACTTTTCTTAAATTAACATTTTGAGTATTTCCCAATTGCATAAAATACTTTAGTGTGCAATTCTTGCTAGCTTTAGACTATTTCCCTTGAAGACTAATGGTATCTAGCTATTTTTGAGCATTAGCATATTTAAAAGATTCTGTGTAAAGATAATGCCATGAATATCTTTGTACAATATTTTTGCCCAATTACAGAGTTTTAAAAATATAAATGGCTTTTTTCATTTGTTTGTTTTGTTTTGAGGCTGGGTCTGATTGCAAGTGTGCTGTATAGTCTGGACTGGCCTTGAACTCAAGATCCTCCTTGTTTAGCCTCTCAACTGCTGGGATTACAGGGTAGTGCTACTGTGGCCCGCAGAATTACAGAAAAACTTTAATATAAGCTGTGACGGTGAATTTGAATTTTTAAAATGTCCATAGTATATATTAAAAATTGCTTGTCCGAAAGGTTAAACTAAAAAAAAAAAAATCAGAGATTTCCAATAGTTGTGTATAGACGAGCCCATCAGATTATTCCCTTTTTTTTAAAGAAAAAATGAGATGGCAAAAAGGCCGCAATTTAATAGGTGAAAATAATACCTTTCCTTTCATTATTAGTCAGCTGAACTTTTCCTAAGGTTTATTAGCCACTTTGATTTTCTCTAAACTTGAACAATCTTTCTGTCCAAGAAATTTCCTTAATTTTGCTTACTCCACTTTCCTCTGTTTCACATTTGTTGCATTTAACAAGTTACATATTCTGGAATACATAATTATTCCATCTTCTTGAGCCATCATAAAGCCCTATAAAATACTGACATACTAAAACAGGTTAAATATTAAAACTGGTTCACAATGGGAATTAAGAGTTGGAGAGCTCTGTACATTGTGGAAAGCTTAGATAGGTCTAGGGTATCTGGATCACATTTTCCCTGCAGCTTTTCTCATGTTTTATGCTAAATTTATCCCACTAGGTATTTCATAGTTACCAGCAGGTACCATTTGTTCTCTACAACAGTTCTTTCCAGCTTACATTTATTGAATTTCCTGAACTCCATTGCTTTTATTTTAAAAACAGCCAATTTCCTTGAGATAATAGTTTAATGTTTATCCATGCATTTTTTTGTGTATGTAGAAACATACACAGTATGTGGCCATATACGCACATACCTGTGTAACAGTTAACACATAGACTCTTACTGAAGATTGAGAAGTTGGTGATTCTCCTCTGTTCTTCTCCACTTCCCTGGCACAGCTGTAGGCAGTCTCCAAGGGTGGCCCGGTGCCCACAGTGATCTACTCCCTCTTAAACACAGCATCACTGGGCTAACCCCGAAGGTCCAGACAACCCTTGGTTGTCCTGATCATGGACAGGGTGGGGCGCTGGCCCCGACTCAGTGAAGTGGTAGGTGTCCCGAGCAGAAGGCTTCATTTCACCATAGGAGTAGTGCCCTCTATTTTTTCTTTTAAGGCATTTTAAAACTAGCATTTATCTTTATCTTTTCCTTTCTGAGCCTAAAATTGGTTTAGCATTGTGAGATAGGAATTTTTATGTGTGAAAGGTTCCCCCATCCTGACAGTCTGGTTGCACACTCACCTAGTTTGTTGCACTGGGACAGTTTCCTCCGTATTTTTCTGAAGATTGTTTCTGCAGTATTTGTATAATTATAATTTAGATGATATAATCTGTTGTGTTTGTATTTACTATTGTAGCCGTCTGATTCTGTTCATATTACAAATGATGATGAAAGATTTCTACATAATCTTATCTTAGAGGAGAAGGAAAAGGATAGCTTTACTGCTGTGGTTATTACAGGGGTACAACCCGAGCACATACAGTACCTGAAAAACTATTTCCATCTTTGGACTCGACAGTTAGCGTAAGTAATTACATTTGGTTCACGAAATGTTGTTACTTTTTTTTTTTTTTTTTTTTTTTTTTTTTTTTTTTTTTTTTTACCGTGATCAAACTCACGACCCTGTGCTTGCAAGGTAGGCGCTTATGCTGCTAAGCTAAATCCCCAGCCCAGTGTTGTTACTGTAATATTAAAGAAAATATTACAGATAATACTGAAGGCTCCTAGTTACACTTTTGTCTAATTTTCTTCCCTTTCATACAGTATGCAGTATTCTGAGGTTGGTGTTAAAAGGATTCTCTATTCATCTATTCTGTAAATATTACCACCTGACCATTGCACTAGATAATCACCTGTTAGGAAATTAAAAATAAGCTTCAGAATTTATCCAGTTTTCTCCATGTTATTGCTGTGCCCGTTATGTGATGTTTTTCTATAGCATCTGTTATAATTTTCCATACCATATTTTTTGTCTACCTTCCCCCCGTGAGTGAGTCTTTTAATTCACTGCTATAGCTTCATTTTCTAGAAGGATAGTAAATGCTCAGCAGGTGTGTGTTTAAAACGAATGCATCAAGCCCATTAAAAAATACATGTGAGTATGATATATCATATTAATAATACTTAAAGTATTGTGTTTACTCCAGTAAAACTGAAGTATGTATATCTTAATAGACCAAATCAGAGAAATGTTTATGGAATGGCTATGAGTTTTTTCTCTTTGCCTATAGGATGCATATCATTTACTGGATTATTTCCATAATATATATCATCTGAATTACTAAGTTTTATGAAATTGGTACATCTGTACAGTATTCATATTTGGAACCCTTTTCACCTTTTGGTACTGGAGAGTCAACCCCGCACTTTCACAGTGGACCATCCCCAACCCTCTTTATTTTGACACAGGTCTCACTCAGATACCACAGTGCCCAGGTTGGGCTCAAAACTTGCCATCCTCCTGCCTCAACCTCCCAGAATGCCATGTGCCACTACATCTGGCATCAATGGTATATTAAAGAATTTCTAGGATAGTAAATTTAATTATGCTTTAATTAAAATGTACAAAGAGGTTTTACTAATTTGAGGAATAAAAGTATATGTTAAATAATCCACCAAAGTACAGTTAACTTTTACTTAAAAAATAAAGTAGCAGTGATTTGAAATGCTGATTTTTCAATGAAATGTTTTCAAATTTAGTAGTTTTTGTGTTTTGGAATGTTGAAATAAGATTGTTTCAGTGCCAAACAAGAGAAAACATGAAAGTTCCAGAATATTATTCTGCCAGGATTAAAGATACAGAATTTGGTCTAGTCCCACTTATGTGCTTTCTAGAACATTCTCAACAAGTGGAGTTACAGAGTCTTGTCTTCTGGTTTGTATTTATTTGAAAAACTACTTTGTGGTAGTACAAAGTCTGTGGGCTTGAAGTTGGAAAGGCTTCAATTGAACTCCTCCTCCTCCTAACTCTAGTTCTGTGACCTTATAATTTAACATGCACCTCTGACCCCTACTTTCTATATCAATAAAATGAGATGCCTTTCAGAATTGTTTTCAACATTGGGTCACTGTAGTGAACAGTTCAGAGAGTGGGGTTGGCTCAGGGTGTACGTCAGTGGTAGAGGACCAGCATAGCATGTGGTCCCCAGCACCAGAGAACATGTAATGGGACCAAGGTGCTTGGCTCCTAGTAAGTGCTATGAAGTAAAGCTGTAAAAAATGTTTTGGTAGATTATACAAACTATAATTTTATGTGAATCGAAAGTATAAAGTTGTTTTTCTTTTTCTAGGCATATTTATCATTACTATATTCATGGACCAAAAGGAAATGAAATACATACATCAAAAGAAGTTGGACCTTTCAACAATATTGATATTGAAGTAAGATAAAAACCCAGTTTAAAGTATAACAAATACAAATGACTAGATAACTGTACCAGTCCCCACACGGCTCTAGATAACAAAAATCAGACAGCTCTTCTCTCCTGCGGTTTAACCAAAGTACTTTGGTTATTTGGCATCCAAATGAAGAGATCATTCCTAGATGGTTTTATTAACCTTTGCCACAGTACTTGGTTTCTCTGTTTCCTACCTTATAGAGATACAAATTGATATTGATATCAGGTCTTCAAACAAGAAAAATGAATTGTGTGTGTGTGTGTGTGTGTGTGTGTGTGTGTGAGAGAGAGAGAGAGAGAGAGAGAGAGAGAGAAGGAATCATGGTTTTCCTTGTAGTCTTACAGTGAGTTTTTAAAGCACAGAACATTTGAATGTTGGGTTGTCAATATTCTTGTCTACACATTAGAATTTCACTTAGAATGTTGAAACATTAAAATGTGATCATTACTTATCTGTCCTTTGTCTTTGATTGGCTATTACTTTGCCTACTTTTTTAGTACTGTATTTCCTATGGAGGTGCTACATACAGCTATTCAACCCATGTATAAATGTATATATTTCATCAAGCTAGGTATTTACTTGTACAAATAAAGCTAGTTTTTGCCTATTTTGTTGTTGGATCATGGCTGAGAAAAAAATTCAAGTTACCATAGTATTTAATTTTAATTTTTATTTTAGATTTCTATGTTTGAAAAAGGGAAAGCACCCAAGGTTGTCAACCTAAGGGAAATACAAGATGACATGCAGACATTATATATCAACACGGCGTCTGATAGTTTTGAGTTCAAGGCTCACGTTGAAGGAGACGGTGTCGTGGAAGGGATTATCCGATACCACCCTTTCTTATATGATAGAGAAACGTACCCTGATGATCCGTGCTTCCCATCAAGTATGGTTTTTTGTTTTCCAGCTACACATGTGATGTGGTTTAGAATAGTGATTGTGTCCAAAGGAATGGTTTCCAGTTGGACTATTAAAATTAGATAATTAAGTATTAAACTGCTTTTTCTCACGCAAGTCATGGTAGGTATTTGTGGTTTTTACCTTCCAGATTTTTAAGAAACACTGCCGGTGTTTTTGTTACTGAGCTAAACTTTTAGATACCTGTGCATGTTATTCCTTTATATATTTCCCCAGATTCTATTCCCTTTGTAAGTATTCATTAAAATTTTTTACACTATATATAGCCATTTCTGTCCATTTTTCTTTATATTTTGATTCCTTGCTGTAGAATGACTTTTAGGCCTTAAAATTTTTTAAAGATTCTGTAGGTTTTTTGGTCTTTTAAAATTTTTCTCATTTTATGTATAATGCATTACTGTTTTACTTTTCTGTATTTAGAATAAGGTAGGGATTTAACTTATATTTTCCATGCAGTAGTCATTCACTTAAAACAAAAAACCCTGTGGGATTATTAGTATATTACATTGCATTTGTAAGTTAGTAGTGTTACACTTTTTAGTCTCTAGTTCTTCTTTAGTATACCCTTAGTTTTCTGAGTCCCACAGCCAGATTTCCTGATCTGAATCCTATCTTTGCCACTCTGTGTTGTACTATTTGCCTTAGTTTCCTCATGTGAGAAAGGGGTAAGAGTTTATACCTGCCTCCTACAGGGTCTGTGAGGGATACAGAAGAAGCTGAGGCAAGGTCTTAGAACACTGCTCAGCACAAAGGGACTCAGCGACTGCCTCCTGTGGTGTCACTGCCCCTACTTAACTTTCTGTTTCTGATTTCTGTGTGCTTGTAGCCAAAAAGATGTCAGTCTTGAAGTAGTGTCTTAAAAATAAGAGCCAATAAATTGATTAAGAGGGATTTTCAAAGAGCAGAGTGTAGTGGTTTGATTTAAAGAAACTTGCAGAGGGACTTCGTGTAAGGCTTTTTAGAAGGAGGTGGCTTTTAATTCAGGTGGCTGACTTACTGCCAGGATAGCGAAGGAGTTAATATATTAGAATCATAATGTTCGATCTTAATCTATATAAATGAACATATTGCTAACAAACACACTAATACTACAAATAATTGTGCTGATTATGGTTTTGATGCATGGTAACAATTTTGTACATAAATTTCATACCTACCTATATCGAATCTCCAACAATGTAGTGGTTTATATAAAATTAAATTCAGTATTGACTAATTTGTGCAAAGTAAATAAGCTTGCTGCTACTAGATACTTTCAATTTCTCGGATAATTTTTTGTGTATACTTGTCCTATAGAATTTCTAAAGTGTGTTTCAGATATGGAACTTAGCACCTACATTGGCTACATTTTGCTCCAGGACATAATCTTTTTGGGTATATGACTCTAAATAGCTTGAAAGGTTTCAGGCTTATCAGCTAGCCTGGTACTCTCAGCACAGGTTGATTAGTATATAATTAATTATTAACTTTAAACAGTACACTGTTAGTGTTGCAAAACCACTTTAGAAATATGCTGTTTTGAGGACACAGTGAAACTAATGTCAGATTTTAAAAGTGCCCTTGGAAGGATCCTGTGTGTTTTTGTGTCACCATTTCCTTGAAGCAGTTTTAATATGTAACAGCTATATTAGAAATTGACTTATCAGTAATAAGAATTGTTCCTACCTTATAAAGATTAATATTTTGCTCAACTTAACCTTTTGATCTAGGATTAAAAGATGATGATGATGATGATGATTGTTTCATACTTGAGAAAGCAGCAAGAGGGAAAAGACCTATTTTTGAATGTTTTTGGAATGGACGGTTAATACCATATACATCAGTTGAAGAGTAAGTTTTTATTTTTGCTAAAAATACGTTGTTCTATAACCCTGTCTTTTTACTAACTGGTATTTTGTTCTATTCAAGCTTTGACTGGTGTACTCCTCCTAAGAAGAGAGGGCTTGCACCAATTGAATGCTACAATAGAATATCTGGTGCATTGTTCACTAATGACAAATTTCAAGTCAGCACAAATAAACTAACATTTATGGATCTTGAATTAAAATTGAAAGACAAGAACACCCTTTTTACAAGGATCTTAAATGGACAGGTATGATTTTTAATGTCAAGTTTTGAATTTTTGCAAATGCTTTCAGTAAAACCAGAGGCACTAGAAATGGAGGTTTTTACTGGTATTTCACAGGCCTTAAGCTATTTGACAAAGGTAAATATATTTAACCTTCTTTAAACATTATGTAATGTGTCAGACATTAAATTTTACCCCACTAATGTGTGCAACTTTTATGTCTCTGTGTGTCAATAAAAAATAAAAGTTTCAGGGTGTGGTGGCACATGACTAGAGTCCCAGAACTTGGGAGGCCAAGGCAGGAGGCTCTCCGTGAGTTTGAGGCCAGCCTGGACTACACACTGAGTTCAAGACCAGCCTGGGCCGCATAGTGAGACCTTGTCTCAAAAACCAAAATGCTAATAATAAAAAAATTAAAACAGCATGGTGGTGCACAGTTGTAATTCCAGGACTCTGGAGGCTGAGACAGGAGCACTGTTAGAGGGCAGTCTGAACACATAGACCCTGTCTCAAAAATCTAAAAATTTAAAGATGTTTAAATGTTTTTGACAAGCTTTCAACTGTTCATAGCACTCAGAAATTTCAAGTTGATTAGACTGTGTGTGGCTAAAATTTACCTACTTGTAGTAACTCTTAGTATCAAGATTTTAGAAGCCTTAGAAACATATTTCCTTACTGAGAGCATATATGAACAATTTTATCTGTTTCCTGAGCTCTGCACAGTAACAATGTAATTAACCTTGTGGTAAAAATGGGAGAGTACTAAATACTTTGGGCTAAAAGATTGAGATTGACCAGTACTAAAGGCAGCATTTAATATTAAAATACAAATTGATTCCATTGTGAAGAAACGTGTAAGAAGTTGGATGGGACCTAGTGTACTTTACTTCCTGCATACCTCGGACCTTTTACTTGATGCTGATCCTCCAGTTGCTTAATATTTATTTGCCAAGAGATAGGGGTTTTATCACTAACTTTAAGTTACTAATCAATACATACACGGAGCACAATTACCGTTACGAAGATTGTGAATTATAGGCTATTAAGATACTTTCAAGGTTTCTCTAATGGAGTTTAGGGCATGTGGGACAGGTTTCCTTGAAAACATGTTCCGTCTTTGACTTCTGAATCTTTATTGTACACATGGATGTGAATTCAGGTAGCTTTGAAATCAAATGTTGTGTATTAATAACTGATAAGCTTCCAGCTGCAAACTGCAGAATGTTTAGGTGAAATCATTTTTAGTGTTGTCTCATTTTCCAATGGAAATGGTTTAATATGGTATAAAATGTGTAGGAGGGAACAGAAAAAGCTTCAGTAATTTTACGCATTTTCCTATGTGATGGGGAGATTATCTTCCCTCTTCATCCTAAGTATATTCTGTCCCATCAGGATGAAGAATGATTGGCACAAAATCATCTTTTTAAATTAAAAATAATTTAATTTTTGAATAAAAAAACCATGGCGCTGTGGCCCAGTGGGAAAGCACTTGCCTCTATTCATGATGCTCTGGGTTGAGTCCCAGTACTAGGGGAAGACAGGTTTTGCAGAACAGTACTGCCCAACCTGTTGTTTGTTACCACTTTCTTTTTTTTTTTTTTTTTTGGTACCGGGGATCGAACTTACGTCCTCATGCTTGCCAGGCAGGCACTTAAGCCACTGAGCTAAATCCCCAGCCCTGTTACCACTTTCTTAAGGAGCTTTTGTAGACACATTTTTCTTCACTGCTATTCCCAGTGAAATTTTAAATAACAGATTTCCTCTCTGTTCCACCTGTTGTGGAAATATGTTTGTGCTTAATAACAAGGAATGTTTTTTCAGTGCTGGGTCTGAAACCTGGGGCTTCTCGCGCTACACAAGCGCTCTACCACTGAGCTCCACCCCAGCTCCCGCAAGATTTCATTGCTGTATTGAGAATGTGAGTAGTTTACATTGAAAATGCCTCCACTCCACCCTTTTCCTGAGCCTGTTACTTCTGTAGGTCAGCTTTTCCACAGTAGCCTAGGATTTAAAGCAGAAAAAAACATTTTGTTACTAGCATTAACCATTGAGGCCAAGGTTGATACCAAAGCTGTTTTGTTTTGTTTGTTTTGAGCACTAGGAAGTGAAACCAGAGAATTTGTACTGAGCTAGATCCCTAGCCCTTTAAAAAACTTTGTTTTGAAGACAGGGTCTTGTTAAGTTGCTCAGTTGCCTAGGCTGTGCTTCAGCTTGTGATCCTCCTGCCTCAGCCCTCCAGTGTGCTGGGCATCCGGGTATGTACTAGTAGTCAGTGATATTAAAGATGTCTTGGTGGTGCCTTTGTTTAAATCTAACTATATATGGGAGCAGACTCCACCAAAATATTTTTTTATTAGGTTTTCTGAGATACAGTATGTGCAAGGAAGAATGAAATGAATGACAGATGTCTGGCTATAGTTTGGTTTACCAGTTTTTCATAGAATGTTTAAAAATTTTACAGGAACAACGAATGAAAATTGACAGAGAATTTGCTTTATGGCTGAAGGACTGTCATGAAAAGTATGACAAACAAATAAAATTTACACTTTTTAAAGGAGTAATTACACGTCCCGATCTTCCATCTAAAAAGCAAGGCCCCTGGGCAACGTACTCAGCAATAGAATGGGATGGAAAAATATACAAAGCAGGACAGTTGGTAGGTTTATTTTCAGATTCAGTGTCTGGTGAAATTTGAATCTAAGTTAGATGTCTTAGAATTTAATAACAAAATAAATGCATGCATTGGCTCCTAAGGAGCAGTAAAGAATGAAAGGCACAATTGATATGAGTTACGTAATTTGTTGTAGCATTTTTAAAAACCTATTTATTGCCAAAGACACAATTAGTAAAATTTTTATTGTTCCTTATACAAAGCTGTACTCACGTGGAGATTCCCAGTGTTTTTTAAAGTGTCATGCAAATGATTTCTTAGCCTTTATTGTTGATGTCTGCTAACATTCTGTTGCCTTTTGCCTGTTATGCTGAAAACAAGAAAATGTGCTTTGTTCTTAGGAAATTTTAAACATAAGTGGCCATAATGTAAACATAAATAATGAAAGGCAAGAAGGAGATAGGTGCAGTGAATGGAGAGAATGAGTGTGCTTGGATGCTTTAGAGGAGGAGTGTACTTTCTGACTTTGAGTGTACTGGGGCTTGGAAGAAGAGAGCAAATGGTTTACAAGGAATGGCGTTCGTGTGAACCTTGAGAGAGGTAGTCTTGGCGCAACACAGAGAATCACAAAGATAAAAGGACATCCATTTTCTCCATTAACGTGAGGAACACCATCATGTATTTAATGCCGTGAAATGGGATGAGGTCACTAAGAAGCTGTGAGTATAGTTACAGAGCCCAAGGACTGAACTCAGGATTTTCCTAACATTTAGGGTTAGAATGAAAGGACCTAGCAAAGAATTTTCAAAGGACTGGCTGGTGAGATGTAAGGGAACCAGGAGAACATTGGGCTTCTGGAGCCAGGTGGAGAGTTGCAAGGAGAGGGGCGACCACAACTGTGCGGTGCTGTGTGGAGGCTGAGGAAGTCCTCTGAGTGCAGACACAGAAGTTCAGGGAAACTGCAAGCAGCAAGAGTGGGGTTGTTCTGCAGCCTGGCGTACATGCAGGGAGAGCTTAGAAAGAAGCTGGAAAGGTAGATGGGGCAATTAACTCTTGTAGTCTTTTGGGGGGCTTTTGGAATTGGAGTAATGGAAATACTACCCTTAGGTGTTTTTTTTAAGGTAAGAAAAATACCTTGAGCAAACTTTAAACTAGCTTATTTGGGGAACATGTTAACTTGTTAAATTTGCAAGCACATATTTCAGTGTGACATATTTGTATGGAGAGTCTGCTGTATATTTATAGAGATTTAAGAATAAATAGAGAGCTTTACAAATATAATTTGTTAGAATACGTTAGTTTTTTCTCGTCATAGATACCAAGGAGGTTTTATTTGCCTTCTGTGACAGTTCTGTGAAGTCATTATTGTCTATTTCTGTTAGTAAATATTACTAAACTCTTTTATTTTAAAAAACTAAATATTAGGTCAAGACAATCAAAACACTTCCCCTCTTCTATGGAAGCATAGTAAGATTTTTTCTGTATGGTGATCACGATGGAGAAGTGTATGCTACAGGAGGAGAAGTTCAAATTGCAATGGTAAGACAGTGAGTAATAAATAGATTTCTTAAGAGTCTCTTTTTTTCTTTTTGGTGACTAGAGAATCTGTATAACGTACCATCTGTTTGCCCACTATTTAATAAACATATATTATGGCTCATCATTACAGTAATTTTATAAAGTACACATTACCTCCAGGGCTTACAAACTAGTAATCATTGGGGAATTCTGTCTCAAATCAATTCTGACTGCAAGACCAGAATGAGTTTTTTACCTTCACCATTTCTTATTATTTGAATGATGTATCCGAATTAATGGAGATTATATAAAAATGAAATAGATTCTCTGTTATATAATAAGAGAATGGCTACTATTATCTGTATGGTATACTTGATTTGGATAAAACAGTTACCTTTGAAAGAGACAAATGAGTGCCATGTTTCTGTAGTTAAAGTTTTCTTTGAAATGTTACTGTAAATTCATTTTATTCAGGAACCTCAGGCACTGTATGATGAAATAAAAACTGTGCCAATTGCAAAGCTGGATAGGACAGTTGCTGAGAAGGCTGTTCGAAAATATGTAGAAGATGAAATGGCAAGGTAAGTTATGTTTCAGGGAGCATGACAAAAATAAGATTTTAAGAGTATTTAATACTTTCAAGGATTGAATGTCATTCACAGTTTTAACAGGTCACTTGTAGTTTTAAGAAGTTGTATATGGGTGAATTTTGTTACTTTTTGGACATTGTGTTTATGTCCTTGTTTTTTGATACTGGATCTCACTCTGTAGTTCAGGCTGACTGTATAAAGAAAGCCCAGGCTGGCTTCAAACTCTGGCAGTCCTACTGTGTCAGCCTCCCAGAGTGCTGAGATTACAAGCATGTACCACGGCACTTGGCTTCACATTAAATATTAAGAGCCATAGTTATAAAATCCAGATTTGTAGAGAAAGAAGGAAATCATGTGTTTATCTGGTGTCATATTTGTAAGTATCGTGATGAAGGCATTTGAAAAAAAGTTGATTTGGTTGACAACTAGATGAAAACTGTAATACCTTCTAAGAGGTAAGGATTAACAAAAAAAGGGAAATGGAAAAGCAGAATTGTATAGTTGGATCTTCTGCTTTTATAGCTTAATGATGAGTCATTTTGTTTCTTACTGGCCTTTTGTATCCTCAAGGTTTATCCTGTCTCCAAAGGTAAAATATATTATAAACAATTAGAATAACCACAAGGGGCCAGGGATATAGATCAGTGGCATAAGTGCCTGCTTGGCAAGCACAAGGTCCTGATTTCATTCCCTGGTATCAAAAAAAAGGTGAGGGGGGCAGAAAAACCACACACACAAAATTGATAGTTTGTAAACCTTAATCCCTAGAGAATTTTTCTTCTTAAGAAGCCCCTTGATTTAGTGCTCATCTCTTCATTTCCTAAAGTTAGTCACCTTCTTTGTTAACTTTGGATCCATTATATCCAGTAAGAAAAAAGAAGAAAAATTTTTAGTTGAGTAATTCATTCAGAATTCCAGATTTAATCTTTCAAAGTATGTGAACTATAAATATTTAAGATTTTAGTGACTTGTGTATTTCTAATTAAGATCATAATTCACAAAGTTCATTAAACACTAATATGCTACTTTCTTAATAGGCTCCCTGACAGACTGTCAGTCACTTGGCCTGAAGGAGATGAATTATTGCCTAATGAGATTAGGCCTGCTGGAACTCCCATTGGTATGTTGGCATTGTTTTCTCTAATACCAAAACACACTTCTTTTCTTTTTCTTTTTTTTTTTTTTTTTTTTTGGTACCGGGGATCAAACTCATGACCTTGCACTTGCCAGGCAGGCGCTTAAGCCACTGAGCTAAATCCCCAGCCCCAAAACACACTTCTATCTTGTATAATATTTTTAATCCACAGACACTATGAAAAGTTAAAATATAGCATGATGGCCTAGCAGATTCTTTAGGTATAATTAAGACATACTTTGTTTTAATTTTGAACTCATAGGTGCATTAAGAATTGAAATACTGAACAAAAAAGGGGAAGCAATGCAAAAGCTTCCAGGAACAAGTCATGGAGGGTCTAAAAAACTCCTAGTTGAGCTTAAAGTTATACTACACTGTAAGTATGCATGCTTTAATATTGTTAAAAAAAGATTACTGATCTGAATATTTTCTGGTAATTAGTGATGGACATAATGAATATGATTAAAGTTAGAAATTTTAGGTATGATATGAATAGTTTGTTAATAGTTTTCTAAGTGTTTTGTTTTTAAAATACTTTATCCTGAATTTTCTAAGGTAGCTAACTGTGAGTTATAGTAAAAATGTGGTGTAGATATATAGAAAAATTTAGGTAATCCTTAAGGTCCCTTCCAGATCAAAAATACTGTGGATCTAAACCGGGGATTGGAAGTATTTGGCTCCGATAATAAACCTGGGGTTCTCTGAGGACAAGAAAAAAAAGAGCTGGTTTAGTGCTCATCTGTTCGTTCCCTAACCTTAGTCACCTTCTTTGTTAACTTTGGATCCATTATATTTGTCTTAACCACTTAAAATATTTTAGCTTTATACTTTGAGTAATCTTGTATATATTTGTGTGACTGGGCTATGGATTTCAGGATTTGTTATTTTATTCAATATATGTTTATTTCTAGCATTTAAAAACTTGTCAGTGAAAGATTTCCCTTCTTTTTCTGTGACTATGGACGTTGTGTTATGTTTTTCCAACTTTTTTTTTCTTTTTATCAGTACCGGGGATTGAGCTAACGACCGCATGCTTGCAAGGCAGGTGCTTATGCCGCTGAGCTAAATCCAGCCCCTCCAACTTTTCTTTGTCTTAAAATCAACATGCATGCAGTTTCTGCTGCAGTTGTAGCCGTACTGGTCCAGCACGGGGTCCCCAGTGTCATGAGGACTCTGGTCCTCCTCCACCTCTAAGAGAGCCCTGTGTTTTCTCCTTCTAGAAACCACGCATTCTTTGCCTTGCAGCCCTTTCTGCATCTTCAAAGCCAGCATGATTCAGCACCTCCGAATCTCATTGTGACTGTCCTTCCTGTCTATTCCTTAAAAATATATATATATATGCTGTATATATAAAACAAAAATGGCAAAATATACATATATCATAAAAGTTGCCATTTAAGTATGTTCAGTGGCATTAAGTGAATTCAGATTGTTGCTCAGCCATTCCCACTGTCCATCTCTAGTCCTTTCTGACATTCCAGACTGAAACTCTGTAATAACAACTTCCCATCACTCCCTCCCCCAGCCCCTGGTAGCCACTGTTCTATTTTCTGTTTCTATGACTTAACAGTTCTGTTTCTCATATAAGTGGAGTCACACAGTTCAGTGATACCTTAGTTCACAAACTTAATTCTTTCCACAATTCTGTTTGTGAACTTAATAAGACAAGAACCGAATCAAATTTCCCAAAAAGGTCAATGTTTGACCTAACCATTGAATTTGACTTGGTTCTTATCCAGTTCAGTTCACAACCATAATTGTGGAAAGAATTAAGTTCCTGAACTGAGGCACCTTTGTATTTGTCTGTCGTGTCTGTTTATATCACTTAGCTTAATGTCTTTGGATTCCATCCATATTGTAGCATATATCCAAATTCCATTTCCTTTTAGGACTGTATAATCCTAGTGACATCATATACATACATTGTGTGTGTTTAAACAAAAAAAAAAATTATAGAGAATTTCAAAACAAAATAATAGGAGATTAACACTGGCTAATGTATTACATATTGTTATCTTCAAAGCAGAAGATTACAAGATACAGGCATAAAAAATGATCATTGAAAGCACAAACTGTTCTTTTTGATGAACTAACAGATTAGTAGTAATCTGTCTTGTATAGATGAATATATATGCAGACATATAATCTTTTCCCTTCTTTCTTTTCTCCTTTCCTGTATCCCAGTTGTCCTTTCTTTTGAGCAGAATTGTACATTTTGGATCTTATTTCTAATTTTCACACTAGGGAGACATTCTATTACTCACATGAGCCTGGGTCCATTTTATATTTATGCTGTAGTGTGTTTATTCACATGTTGATTGACCCTGGTTGCTTTTGACTTTTATCTACTATAAATAATGGGGCTGTTGAAATTATTATATAAATAGTGCTTTGAGTTCCTCCTTTCAACGTGTATCCGAAAGTGGAGTTACTGGGTGAGTCTTTGTGTAATGTATTGAGAAAGTGCCGTGTTATTTTCCAAGTGCTTATACCATTTATATCCTCACCCACAGTGAATAAGGGTTCCGAGTTCTTCACACCCTGGATAGCGTTTCTCTTTTCCGCTGGTTTCCTTGAGGGTGTGAGGTGATACTTTATTGTGGCTTTATCTTCCGTTTCCCAGTGACTGATGATCTCTATCTTTCCATGCACTTACGTGCCAAATGTAAACATCTTTGGAGCAATGTCTACTGTATTCAAGTCTTTTGCCTCTTTTTATAAATCAGTTATTGAGTTAAAGGAGTTCTTGACAGTTCTAGGTATTAATTCTTTGTCTGATATGACAGTGCAAGTGTTTTCTCCTATTATGTGATTTCCTTCCACTCTAGTAATAGTGTCGTGTAATAAATGAAAGTTTTATATTTTGCTATTGTCTAATTTGTCTGTTTTTTCTTTCGTTGCCTGTGTATTTTGTTTCATGTCCAAGAAGTTATCACCATAACCAATACTGTGTAGCTTTTCTGAGTTTTTTAATAGTTCTATAATTTTAGCTCTTTTACGTTCTTTGATCCATTTGGAATTTGCTTTGTATGTGATTGACATTTCTTTTTATGTGGTTAATTTCTACTAGATGTGGATATCTACTTTTCCCAACACCATTTGCCGAAGACTGTTACTGTATTTCCTTCTTGGTACCCTTGTTGAAAATCAGCTGGCTGTGATTGTGGATGCTATAGGTGGTTTTTATTCTTTAGGGTTTCCACATATAAGATCATGTTACCTAAAAAAAAGTGATGTTATTTCCTTCTTTTTTCTTTTTTTTTTTTAATTTTATTTAAAGAGAAAAAAAAGCAATACAGAAAAACGGGTAGAAACAATACAAAACCTCAAAAAAAACCCCATAAATCACTAGTTGACAAACCACATACTGTCCTCCCAGAAATAGCTGCTCATGTTACAAAATTAAGGCATACAAAGTGAACACACAGTGAGGCTGCAAACAGAAAAAAAAGGGATGGAATA
>PVJX010017359.1:0-38820 GCA_004027295.1 Dolichotis patagonum
GCGATGCCTTTCTTGAATCTTTGACTCCTTACTTAGAAGTAAAGTGCTTCTGGACTGTGTCCCCAAGTAAATCATTTTCTAGATTATAATCTGATATAATCAGATTATAATCAAAGTAATGGGGGAGACTTATATCAGATATAATCAGATTATAATCTGACTTATATAATCATTTCCTGACACATTAATTCCCTATGACTGAGAAAAAGATAGTGTCAAATTGTCTACTTTTCTTAAGCAGAAGATTAAAATACAGTCAAATTGTCTACTTTTCTTAAGCAGAAGATTAAAATACAGTAACAACAATAATGAGAGATTAAAAGAGTCTATCTGTATTCTTAATTAATCAGGCAAAGTAAACGACACACAGGGACCCAGGCATACTGATTCATCCTCAGCACACAGTCACGCTGCCAGAGAACCACTCAGGTGTCGCCCTCCCCACCTTCCCCTCTTGCCCCACTCACGGGTGACTGGCCGGCTCTCCTCGGGCTGGGCACTGTCCACAGACTGAGTGCTGGAAACCGAGGAGACACTGGAGCTCCGGACAAAGCCAAACGCCGCCAGCTTGGCAGCCGGAAGACGTGAGTATCCAGGAGGACGAAGCCCAGATTTGGGCAGATTGGATTTTGCAGCATTTGAACTGGAGGCTTTCTTTAAATCTGTTAAAATGAACCCAAAACAAAACAAAAATCCTCAGTTCACAGAAAGAGAATACCATGGACAGTGTATTCTAACCTAACTGTATCATAAACAGATGAAAACTCACCTTATAGAGTTCATTTCTGCAAGTGAATCGCTTTACAAGAAAGGCCGCTTACCATGGGCCAGGCTTCAGACAGCCCAGAAAGTGGAGGGTGATTCCCACCTGGACCATTAAGTAGTCTAATTAAGTAGCCCACAGTCTAATTAAGTAGATATATCAAAGACAGATAAATTACCTTATTTTAAGGCTAAAGAAAACGTATGAAGTACTTAGGGTGCTGGATGGAAAGAGAATATTTACTGCTGAAAGTTATCTTAGATTTGTGAATTGAGATTAACCTGAAACTTTGACATATGATGAGCAAAGAATCCTTGTAATACATACTCACTAGTGATTTCAATTGGCATAAGTATTATAGAGACAAGTATGAAGAATGATCCCCCTGACCCTCTGAGGGGTGCAGGCAGAAGGAGGGGCTACGCAAATTGAAATCTGAGTCCTCCCACGTATTCACCATATTTCCCCAAGCCCTTTGCTCTAACACTGAAAACCAGTTGCCTCTTGCAAATAATGATGACAAGACTGGCCTCATAGATTTTGTGTCAGGACTTCCTACTGTTTTTAACCACACAACTTGCTAGGTGCTCGACCTGATGTTAAGTTTTTCTCCTTTGCCCATTATCTGTTTTATGTTACTCTAAATTTCAAACTTAGCTCCCAGGTATGTGGAACGGATCTTGTTTCAGGATGCTGTAATATCATGCCATAAATCTGACATTTCCAAGGTATAGAGATGCACACCCACAATCCCAGCACTCTAGGAGGCTGAGGCAGGAGAATAACGAGTTTCAGCACAGCGTGGGCAACTTAGAAAGGCCCTGTTGCTGGGAAACAATATTTTTTTAAGGATCCAGGGAAAGGAACTCAGTGCAAAGGCCCTAGTTTCCGTTCCCAGCCCTGATCAATCCATCAATTGATCTGGCATGACAGCGCCACCACAACTAAGCCTGAGCTAGGTCCCATGGACAGCTTAGTGACTGTCACCACAGCAGCAGGAGAAGGCTCCCAGGACAAGGCTGGATTTTGGAAAGCTATCAACACACCAGTGCTTTCTGTTAAAAAGTTGTAAGGTCCAAGCTTCTTAATACTCTACGTATTGTCTTAATCCGATCATTTAACAATGTTTGCCTACAGCCATATTTTACCCTGAGTGGCTTGTAGGTAGAACACTCAGTAACATTTTTGGCTAAATTTGCTTAAATTTTAGGATCAATATCATTTAAATAATAGCCCATTTACTTTAAAAAATCAACGAAGAAACTTATGTATTAGAAAGTACCTATGTGTGGGAATATACAGGAAACAAGTACGGGCCATGCCAAGCCAATCAGTCTACCCAGAATCCCTTCTTCTTCTACCAGCAGCTCCCCCTCAAAGTGAGGCCACGGTCAGTGGTCTAGGTAGGAACGACTTGAATATGCACACATGTGGGCTCCTGACTCCTGTGTCAGGATGGGAGGGGGAAGAAACAAGTAAGGACAGAAGGAAAGAGCAACCAGGAGCTGGGGCTGCAAATATTCTCCCCTTCTATCTGGCCTAATGCTCGGTAAAAATATTCATCTATGAAAAAGAAGAAACAATGTCTGGTTTAACATGTAGTTATGGCCCATTAGTACAGCCATTAATGTCATGTTTAATGTCTTCAAATTACTCTCATATTACTTTATAGACTTTTAGATGACGGCCCAACAGTGAAAGGGTGCCTGTATATCATACATGTCATTTTCACAGTAAATTCACACCAAATGGATTTTGAGTAGCTACAGAGCTATAAAAGACCTGCTAAAAAGTCAAATGTAATTTAAACAATAAATGCACACTAAGCCCACCTCAGTTTTTCTTTACAAAAGGTTAAATATCCCTTCTCTAAAAAGGCTTTGGACCACAACTGTTTCAGAATTCAAAGTTTTTCAGATTTTTAAATATTTTCAGAGAATCAACTCATTGATTATTCCTAGTTTGAAAATCTCAAATTCAAAATGCCCCCAAATTTAGAATTTTTTATATATCATATGAGTCCTCAAAAAGTTTTGGATTCTGGATTTTTAAATTAGGGATATTCAATCAGAAAGTTATCTATAACCTCCCTGAACTATAGAGTAACTGACTTTGTATACAAAAATTCAAGGGTAAAAATATAATTTTTTTCTGTGAAAGAAACCCATATTTTGAGAAAGATGGAAAAATCAGCCTTCTACTACTTTGGTACGTGACAAGCATTCAACTTGATATTTCTCAAACACTAAAACCTAAATTTGTTAAATCATAGCAAAGACTATAAATCCATCAAATGTATTTAAATGCAAATTTATCTTATTCTACCCTAATTTATGTTCAATCATTGTTCATTCCATCAGTGGAAAGGAAGAAGTTATGGTTTGTGTCTAGATCTTCCCCTAAAGCCTCATGGAGTTACAGGGGATGGGCTTTTCAGAGTTGGCTTAATCTAGAATTTGTGATTGATTCGTGGTCCAATTCTGGGATTAAGGGGTAAGTGTTGTGCCTGCCCTAGGGTGGGGAGCCTGCATACAACATAAGAGACAGAAAGAGGCTTGTCTCCTCCATCCTTGCTCTTGTTGATTTGCAGTCTTCTGCCTCCATGAACTGTTGCCCCTGTGCCATGTGCCACGCTGCCTTGGAGCCAGTTGATTATGAAGGGAAACTTGTACAAACTATGAGCTAAAAAAACGTTTCCTCCCTTAATTTTGGGTGTGGGGTATTGTGTCTCAGCAACAAGAGAAATAACTAAGATACAAGGCATAAAATGTGGGGGTAGGCGGGTGTTGGATACACAGGATTCCAAGTTCTAAGAAAATAGTCTCTCAATAATATTATTTCTTTCTTTATCCTCAGACCGGCATTTTTTTTAAAAGGCACACACAGCTGGGGATTTAGCTCAGCGGTGTAAGTGCTTGCCTTGCAAGCATATGGTTGTGAGTTCGATCCCCGGTACCAAAAGAAAAAAAAGGCATACACAATCAACCCTTTGTTCCGTGAGCTCCATAGCCACAGATTCAGCCCCCTGCAGATCAAAATATTTGGGAAAAAAAATCACATTTGTATTGAATAAATATGGATTTTTTTCTTGCTATTATTTTCTAAACAATATAAGCTACTTACATAGCATTTACCTTCTGTTAGCATGTATTGTATATTAGGCATTATCAGTAATCTAGAGGTGATTTAAAGTTCCCAGGTCAGGTGGGGATTTAGCTCAGTGGCATAAGTGCCTGCCTGGCAAGCATGAGGTCATGAGTTCAATCCCCAGTACCAAATAAAATAAAATAAAGTTCCAAGGTCATATGAATAAGGTATATACAAATATTACATCATTTTACAAAAAGACTTGAACATCCATATTTTGTTATCTGATAGGGTGGGTAAGCTCCTGGAACCAATCCCTGATAGATACTAAGGGATAAATGCCTTTTTTTTCTCTTTCCCTTTTTTTCCCCCCTCCTCCCCTCCCATGTTCCAGTGAGCATGTGGGCTGGGAGACTAGAAGACAACACCCCGTCTGACCCCATTAACTGGCTGATTCACAGGAACCCAGCCTGAGATGACAGCAACTGAAGTTAAAAAAAATAATTTAATGCTTGTGTTGTTTGATTGACTTTGCAGGCCTAAAGCTGGCAGTCCGAGCATTTATTTGGAGGATAACAATATGCATTATAGCAATGGTGGAGGATTTCCTTCTGTCTTGTGTTTGAAATCCAAACTTTTATTCCATTTTATTGTTTTGTTTTACTCCTGTATCTGATAACCTGAGAAACTGTTTTGAAGATAACAATATTTCAATATAACAACCATTGTCAAGTTTCTGTTGTCTTGTTTTGAAACTCTATATTGCTAGTACTGTTTTTTGCTATTGTTGTTGCTGTTCTGCTTTTGTTGTTGCTGCTTTGTTTGCTTCTTGATTTTTCTGGGTTTTTTTTTTTCTTTAAAATAAAAAAAAGAACTAAGAAAACTGTACTTTAATAAAGTAGGCATAATGACAATGTTTCATCAAGCATCTGCTTACTGGTCACCTTGTGCTTTGACTTGTTTTGTCCTATGCTTTGTTGAGACTCCCTGTCACAGTGTCTGCTGACCTAAATTCAGTAGTGGGGCCCTTCCTAAGTTGGCCATAGGTATGTCTCAGCCTGGCCCTATTTGTCTAAGAATGAATTGTTTGAGTAGTTTTGTTTCTCAGCCAAGTAGTACAGACTCCAGATCTATAGAGTCGGAACAACTAAATCCTGTATATGGTACAGGCCCATTGGGTAGAGGTTCACAAAAGAGTAGTCATGAAGGGAAAAAAAGAAAAAAAGGTCATTACATGAAGTGCTGAGTTATGCATTTCTAAAAGCAGATGGTTCTGCACAACCCTTAAGTACCCGGGATAACACTGCTACCTGTGCCTCTATTGCTATGAGTCTTAATCCTCAGGGGTATAGGAGGGACCATGACGCCATGTAGCACAGTAACTAAGGGTTAACTCAGATCCTGCTTAAACCTCCGTGTCCTTAAATCCTACAATTGCTAAAGATGGCACCTAACCCTGCCAATACTGACTTGCAGCTCTATGAAAGAAAGAATTTATAAACAGGAGCAAAGTGGAGGGAATTATTAAGAACAAAGAGAAGAAAGGATGGGTGGAAGAAGAGGCAGAAAGGAAGACAGGGAGAGGAGGAATGGTGGGTATAGAAGAGGAAGTGAAAACCTAGGTTAACATTGAACACAGTTGGAAATCCAAAACTTCCTTTAAACTTTATTAAATTTACACCACAAAGGTAAAGGACAATGGTTGACTTCTGTACTTCCACAACATAGGCAATTAATTAACTTCAACACCTGTTTAATATACCAACTAGCAAAGTTTCATACCTTTCATTCTGGGTTTCAAAAACAGTTTTTCCTGTAAATCTCATTAAAAGTAAACAACGTATTCCCTATAATCATAGTCTTAATCTGTACATCTTTCATACACTGATTAAGACCCTATAATCTTAGGGAGCTATTGAACAAAAAATACAGGGCACGCAAGTATGTTTCAAATTAACCACAGAATTATCATCTTCCCTACACTTCTCAGGTTCATAGCATCCAGTGCCCTAAAATATCCCACAGTGGGCATGTACATTCTGACCCAGTGACTCGTAAACTGAACTACAGTATTTTGACATATATAAGTTGGCCTTAAAATGGGACACTGAAGGATCAGTTTCCCAGTGCAACTAGCTAACGTACCCAATTTAACAGGAATTGTGAGGACTGAAAGCCATTACTGTATACACCTCTACTATGTTTCCATAACCCCAACTTGGCCTGTTCTTACCTTAGAATGAATTACACTTCAAAGTGGATTGTACAACTTGAACTTTACGGTGTTACTCATGAAAAACTATAGATCCATTATTAAAATTTCTGGCTTTAATAAGCAACCAGAATATATTTTGCTATTACAGGTTTGATAATATATTCTGTTCAGGTCCTATTTCAACTGCTACTCAGTGACAGTTTTCTTTTATTCTCAAATGGATACAAAACACTCTTTCAAACAGATACAAAACACATGGTACATCAACATCTTTGCCATCACACAGTCTTTGCAGGGAAGATCTTCATTGTATCCAACTTTTCCAGGTGTACAGGTATGACATTAAACTGATCACATCCTCTCCTGAGGATATTTATTTGAGACTCATTCAGGACACTCAAATACTCAAAAGAAGTTTACGCCAAAGATTAGGCTATTGCCCTATGCACAGTGCAAGCTCCTGCCTCCTGGATTAGATTCTGAAAAATTACTTGGTAAACCACTAGATGCTTCATCCCAGACACTACCAAGAAACAGCTAAATGATCCTATCAGCATCCAAAATAAAAGAAACTCAGGATCTTTCAGGTTCTTCTAGCTTCAGGAAGCAGCAATATTCTTCATTTGCTAATTTTACTAAAGTTCACCTTTAATGTCATGCCCTCCACCGAAAAGCTCTATAATTGGTCCAAATTCCAATCCACGTGCACTCCTTTAATTTCTTCAGAGATTCTCTCATTGTAGAGGCTTTAACAACTTCCTCTCATGCTTCCTGGTAGCCAGTGATGGCTACAAGTTGCTCACAGGCTTGTAATACAAGAAACTGCCCCCTTGGCCCTAACATATGCAACACAAGAATAACACAGTAAAAACATGCTGAAATTTCTTGAACAGAGATGCTTTTATTTGCCTTGAACTTGGATCAGAGAAGAGCAATCCTATAAGCTCATAGTAGCTCCCAAAGCCTCCCTGTTACAGGATGGCATTCCAACCCCAGGCCTCCTGACAATTTCCCTTGACAATTCATCTTGACAGTGGTAGAGGAGGTCATTCTTCTCCCAAATAACTATTTGGTTATCTTGGAACCACTTGGGATCAACTGATGAACAACAATGAAAGTTTGGACATATTGCAGATGAGATGTCACCATTGTAGTCAGTTCTAAAATGTCTCCCCAAAGTCTTGTGTGTTCAGTGGTGGGGCATCTGAAAGGTGACTGGATCATGGGGTGCTATTATCATTATCAGATTAATCCACTGATGAGTTCACACCTAAATGTGCTGCTCTAACATGGAGCCTTGAATGGCTGAAGGCTTATTCTTGTCTCCATCCAGTTCCACTCTTTCTTCTTCCTGCTTGCCATGAGTTTAGCAAATTTCCTCTATCATGCCCTTCTGTTATGCCATTTCTGCCTTGAAGCCAATAACCACGGACCAAACCCTTTGAAACCTCAAGAATTTGTTTCATAATTCTGGTTGCAATTCAGTTAAATTTTGGTTGAATTCTGCAACCAGAATCATATAAAGAATTAAGTTTGTGAACCAAGGTACCACTGAAAACCACTCCTTTAAATTGTGTGTGTTAACAACAGATATTCCTCGTTTAACAACCTGCCTGTTTATGACTGAGATGAGCTGCTCAGATTTACAACCTGATGCTCAGGCGCAGGACCCATCTTTATTATCTGTACAGTTCTGTACATCTTTTTTATAGAGCTTCAAAGTCTTTTTTTGTAGAGTATATTTTCTTTATACAGTACTATAATTTCTGCTGATTGTATTGTTTAGTATGGTACTGTACAGTACTGTAGTTTTATGTTCTGTTATACATTATAGTACTGCATGTAAGAGTTTTGTAAATAAAAGCAGTCATCAAGTTGGAGTTTCCTTTGACTGTTTCTTTATTCTGAATATTACATTGTACATAGTACATACAATTCCTCATTTAGCAACCAATTCATATAATGACCTAGTTTCAGGAAGAGAACATATTCATAAAACTTCGGGTCAAACAGAAATTTATATATGCTGCAAGCAGGAAATACAAAAAGCTGATAGCAGGTTGTTTTATCACTGGTTACATGTGTTTTGTCATATGTTGTTAGGAAGATGCATTCTGAGTAGGTTTGGGGGGACAGTTATCATACGGTAGGAAGGGCAGGGGCTTGGGTGAGCAAGTAAAATCAATCATGCCTTTCACTGAGCTAGTCTGTCTCCAGATGAAAAGTCCTTGGAACAAGCTAGCACAACAGGACATGTTTACAGGCTGGGTAGTACAGCTGGGTTATATTTATCTCCCAAATTGCTGCTAGCCTGGAATGTCAAGGCCAACTGAATCTGACAGTCTGTGAGATGGGGTTGGCCTGCAATTCCCATCCTTAGCATAATGTCAGCCTGTCAATTTTAAAGTTCCCGCCTCAACTGTACCTGACCATGTGGCTCAGAAGCCTTTGGAAATGTTAGCGGGAAGATTTTGGAAAGATCTGAAGATGCTGGTTAGAGAAACCCCAGAATGCTATATGCTGAGCTTAATGAGCTATTTTCATTGGCACTCAGATGACCAGAATAATGATAACAATGCAGACAGTAATGGCTGTGCTCATGACTTTTCAGGCAAATGTGAGGACTCTATTGAGAACCAGACTAGAGGCCACTGATGTTACATCTGGAAAAGAACTTGTCTTCATTTTACCCATGTCCTGAGTGTTGTATGAAGCTGAATTTAAGTGCAGTAGACTAATTAATCCGGTGGAGGAAATTTCAAGGTAGTCCATCATGTGAGAAAATGTCAAAGAAGCCCAACATATAGGCAGTGGCATGGATATTCCTAGTTGCTTTAGCAAGACCTACAATGAGAATCAGGATCAATTAGACCTGAAGGATTTGAAACATTTCAGTTTGTCCAGAAAGGAAGTGCCTGTAAAATTGGAGCAACAGAAAGTATGGTTGCTGAACAGATTAGCAACACCGAGAAGCAGCTTTGAGAAGAGAGGCCCTTGGTACCCTGTCTACTCAGGGGTACCTACAGAATTCTCTTCCCAAATCAGCCATCTAGAAACTCAGAAGCTGTTGTAGCCATGGTCCAAACGGGACTGGTAACTGTTTGAGCTGTTGGGAGATACTGCTATCATTCACGTGGTATAGAAATTTTATAGGCATGCAAAAGGCAAGAGTTATGGGACCATGAAGACTTCCCCTAAGACTTCAGAGGAAGGACTGGGAGATCAGTCAATGTAAGGGCAAAGTCCCTGCCAAGAGTGACGTATGAAGCTGAGAGCCATAGCTACAATGTAAACCTCAGGAAGCTGGAAATGCCAGGAATGTGGAACATCTGAAAAAAGCCACAGGCCGTGAAAAGAACCAGTCCAAGAGAGAGGCCAGATGGGCTGCAACCAGCAAGGCCATAGAGGGCACGTCGCCCAGTCCTCTGGCGCTCACATCTTAAAGCCACACACCCCCAGTGGTACACACAGAGCAACAAGAGTTGACATTTGCCCTCTGAAATTTCAGTCTTGGTTTGATTCAGTTCTTTTCTATGCCCTGCTCTTCCCTTTTGGAATAGGAATGTTTATCCTTGTGGAATTATACATTGGAAGTATTTAACTTTCTTTTTGATTTTTACAGGGGCGCAAAACTAAAAGCTTACTTTGAGCCTCAGAGTGACTTTGAACTTTGGACTTCTGAGCAATGCTGAAACAGGTGAGACAATTACTGGGGACGGACTGAATGCATTTTGCATAAAGAAACAAACATGAGCCTTTTGGACTGGAATCTTATAGTTAGAGCTAAAAATGCCCCCCAAAGTCTCATGTATTTGAAAAGTGACTGGATTTTGTGGGAACACTATAGTTATCAGTGGATTAAACCGTTGCTGAGTTCATAGCTAAATGTGCTATGGCGGGGTCTGGCTGGAGGATGTGGATCACTGAGCGTGGAAACCTAAATAGGTGTATTCTTGTTCCCAGCTTATTTCACTCTCTCTGATTCCTGGATGCCTTGCATTGAACAGCATTCTCCACCAGACCCTTCTACCATGTTACTTCTGCCTTGGAGCCAACCAACTATGGATTGAGCCCTCTGAACGTATGAACCAAAATGAATCCCCTTTTAGGTTGTGGGTGTGGGGTAATTTGGTCACCAATGGTAAAGTGACTAAGATAGTCACCATTATACTTAATGGACTTTGCTTAAGAGCTTATTGCTTTTTATTTAGTGAATCAATATTTGTCTGATAAGTGATGGTACCAATCTCAGGCAGCTCAGCTTCCATAATACAGAGTGACAAACAGGGTGACTAAAGCACAAAACATTATCTCATAATTTCAGAGGATAGAGGCCTAAAAGCAGGGTGCCAATGTGGTTGGGTTCTGGAGAGGGATCTCTTCCTGGGTCTCAGATGGCAGCATACCACTGTGCCCTCACAAGGCAGAGAGAGGAGGCCCTGGTGTCTCTTCTACTTGTACTACTATCATCCCCTCTTCTTGTACCTCCATCATGGCTGCATCTAACTCACCTAATACACAATAGGGGCTTTAAATTAGATATTAAAGGCAACTTTTACCTTCTTTTTTATTTCAGGGTCTAAGCCTCATAAATCACTGCAGTGATTTACCAAACAAATCAAATGATTAAATACATATATTTTAGTCATCAGTAAAACACAAGGTGAACTGTAATAAAGAGATTCCAACATTCAAAGAAAGGAAAAAAAAACTATGAATGATAGAAAATATTTGCAAGTCACATATCTGACAGGTGCCTAATATCTAAAAGGTATATGGAACTATTTTAACTCAACAATAAAAATAAGTCAACAATATAAAACCAAATTTTATAATTAGTAAAGTCTTCTCCAAAGAAGACACACAAATGGCCAATAGCACATGAAAAGATGTAAATATCTCAAGCCATCAGAAAAATGCAAATTAGTACCACAATACTGTAACATTATACATCTGCCAGGTTAGTTATAATCAGAAACACAGATAATAACAATTATTGGTAAGGATTTGCAGATGAAAACCCTTACACATGGATGGTGCAGATACATGGGGAACAGTCTGCTACTTCCTCAGAATGGTAAATATAGAAATACTATATGACCAAATAATTCTACTTTCTAGGTATACCCAATGAAAACACATGTCCACATGTGCACATCAGTTTTCTTAGTGTCATTACTCATAAGAGAGAAAAATGAAAACACCATAAATCAAC
The DNA here is from genome assembly GCA_004027295.1 of Dolichotis patagonum. Taxonomy (NCBI): domain Eukaryota; kingdom Metazoa; phylum Chordata; class Mammalia; order Rodentia; family Caviidae; genus Dolichotis; species Dolichotis patagonum. The sequence continues at coordinate 11,281 of PVJX010017359.1, forward strand.
AGATAACTATACACGAGAAAGTTTTAGTCACAAAGGGGGTGAGATACATGCTACAATTCAGATGAAACTTTAAAATATTAGGGCCAAACACAAAAGGTTATATATGATACGATTCCATCATACGCAATGTCCAAAACGGGCAAATCCTTAGATACAGAAGTAGATTGGCACTTTCCCAGGACTAGGGTTTGGGGAAAATGAGGAGTGACTACTGACTGATACAGTATTTCTTTCTTTTTTAAATGATGAAAATCCTCTAAAGTTAATTCTTATGATAACTACATAATTCTGTGAGTAGCCTAAAAACCACTGTCCTTTGAAAGGTGACTTGCATTAGTATGTGAATTATATATAAATAGAACTCTTTTATTAAATAAAAAGTTTAAAATAGACTCTATGACTTTATCTTCAATTAAATATAAATTTAAGGGCTTTGCTCTCTCCTAAATCTGTGCCAGTGCCTTCACTCTTGAAGAGCCTGCATCAGAGAATTTGATCTGCCATTGTGTCCTCCACACACTGCTCCACCAGGAAGGTGAAACCAATGTACAGACAGCAGGTCAAAGACTCCTCCAAACAAACATCACTGTAATGGGGAAATCACAGCAAAACCAAAATTTAAAAATTTTCTATGATCGAATATTGAAATTTCATGCAAAGAAGATGAAGTGAACTTATCTGTTCTTATCAAGGCCTTATACTCTAGTAAGATTTTGCAAAAAAGTAAAAATAAAAAAAGTTCCTATTACTATGAAAGAGATTTTGCTGTCTATTCAAGTCATAAAAGATATCTTGCTGCTTCAAAGTAATATTATTTTTTCTTTGAGATATAAATCCTTTGAAGAAAAAAAGCCTTCCTATTTTGAGGCAAGTTGAATTATATTTGTTTTGTTTTTTCTTTCCTTTGTGTACTGATTCCCTTTAAGTTATGACTTTGGAAGGCTATGAAAATATCTCCATCAGCTAGAATCAGGTAGAATTGCTTATTTAAGGTTCAATGTCACATTCATCATTGTCCAATACTCTTGACATTTCAGGAGTAGAATAAAAAAGTTAAGAAACTAAATGGATATTAACTTAATTTAATGTGCATTCACAGACGTCTACATTGGCAAGGGGCTTCACCAGTGTTTTGTGAAACTGAAACAAACTCTCTGAGCATGGCTGATACCCAGGGGTGGGAGCCATGACATATACGCACCACAGGTAACCACAACCTAAGGTAAAGCAGGGCAGAACAAAAACAGATGTAAAACAAAGGTTATAGAAAGACAAAAAAACTAAGTCAAAGCAAGATCATCAAGCAGAATGACTCAGGGTTTTTATTCAAAGGTCATTTTTTCCTATATAGTCTTGTAACTGAAATGGTTTATTTTTCTACCACATGGAGACTAATTTTTAATGCAAATTATTTCTTGATTTTATTATAGCTCCTCCTAGGTACTTTTAAAACAGTTTCTTCCTTCACAGACACTTTGCACAGAGGTGATTTGCTTTGTTCACATAGCTGAGAAGCAATTCTGCCTCTCACCTTGCCTGGGAGTATGAACAAACAACAGCTGTTTCCACCAAGCTCCTTTCACACTGCGACAACACTCTGCAGGCAAATCCTTCTGTATTAAGGCTGCAGCTCTCCTGGTGGAGACAGGAATACAACGAAAAAGGCAAGAGAAGCCGCACGTTTCAGGGGTGGACTGCATACCCAGACTACTGCCAAGTGTCTGATTTCACGTCAGCCTCCAACTCTGAATCTCGGTTTACTCAATGAAAGTAAGGGAAACTGCTCAATGAAAACTGTCACTAAAGAGTTTATCACATTGTCTGATAGTCACATATGCCCCAAAATGCACAGCTATCACACTGCTATTTTTGCTATCACTAAAGGCAATGTTGTTGTAACTGCAAAAACATCTCTTCATCAAAAGGGGGGAGAAAATCAGAACATAAGTCAAGAAGCACAGTAGCTAGTTTCCAAGATGGCTCTCCAGTGACTGTCACCAGTAAATCAGGACGGATGTGGTTGATTAATGAAATACTGTGACAGCATGTGACTGCTGCATCTGAGTCATAAAGTACTATATACTTCAGGTTCTTTCTTTTTCCCTTGGATTCCTCTTTCCAGGAGAAGCCAGCAACACTGCAAGGAGACATTTAGCCCGGTGCAGAGGTCCACACAAGGCAGAAGCAAAGCCTCTGCAACAGCATCACCTTGACAGCCAAGTGAGACACTGCCTCACCTTGGAACTGGGTCCTCCATGCTCCACTAAACCTTCAATGATTGGAGACCAAACCAAACCTCTCTCTTGATAAACAGGCCTAACTGCAACCTCCTGAGAGCCCACAAGCCAGGCTCACCCAGCCCAGTTATGCCAAATTCCTTATGTACAAAACTGTCAGATGACAAATGACGATTGCAACTTTAAGCCAGTTGTAATTCAGTAACATATAACTACTGCACATGTGGAATACAGGCGATACCATGATGAGAACTAAATGATCTAGAAACAGCAGAGAAATGGCGGAGGACAGAAGTGGTAAGGAACTTGAGGAGAACATCTACATAAGCCTAAAGAGCTTCAAAGAGACTTTCAGAGAAAACACTGTAACTTTAGGGGAAGCTGTCAGTGGGATTTAATGAAGGAAAAAGAAACTGACAGCAAATGAACCCTTACTAATCAGTGGTAGAAAAGTTAGCCACAATGCTACATAGTGTAATGTGGAGTGCACAGGTCACACCCAGGGAATTTTGGAAAGTAGCTAAAATTTCTAGGTAAAATGCCGAAGGCACTACCCAGCCTCCTGCTACTGTCTGGTAATGGGTAAAGGGCTAAGCTAAACAATTCAATATAAAGGTGCTGGCAAAGGTGCTGGTGCTTGCTAAGTTTATAATTCCTGGCCTTTCAGACGATAAGCTCTTGACCAATGATTATATTTAGGCCACTGTCAGAAAAAAATATGGATTAATGATGAAGCCAAAGACAGGTTTACCTCAGTGATAGATAAAATAAATAATCATTAAACAATAAGGCTTCTAGGAAAATTAATGTTTTCATTGACCAGTAGCCACAGCAAAAACCCAACACAGAGAAATATTTTTTGAAGCGATTTAGAGGATGTGGCTTTGTCTAATGGAATGAGTCCAGTAACATTCATAGGAGACTCACAAACTTATTAAGAGAATTATACCAATATAAACACTGCCATCTTAAATAAAAATAGAGATAATAATAATTGAAAACAGAGCTTTAACCAGTTAAAACTTCTATATGCATAAATCAGGCTGAGAACATCCCGGAGACAAATCTTTTATTGAAAGGAAGAAAGACTAAGGGGGCAGAAGAGGCCTGAATATGGAGGAAATAGTCATGAAAATCATTTGGGTTAGAGGATGACTTAGTCCTAACCAAGGAACCATTAGCATGTTTACCATTAACATGCTACAGTTAAGAAACGCCATGGGCCAGTGACTCCGGTGTGCCCCTCACTGTGTCTCTACTTTAAATGGAAGAGACTACAAAGTAGAGTGCCTGTCCAATCACTGTCTGTTGTATCGGGGGTGAGACAAACTGTCATGAGGAACTAGGTCCCAGGAGACATACTCAGTTATACCTAAGGAGGTTCATTCGTGCCTAGACCTCGTTCACATAATAGCATTCTGGATACAGAGCTGATACCACAAAAACAAATGAGCCCTTGCTGATACATCAAAGGGGGGGGGTAATATATTTTTGCAAGTGGAAAAAGCATAAATAATTGAAATATAGAAAACCGCCAGTGATGGTCAGCCTCCAAGGTACTCCTCTACCCACTACAATGGTCTCTACCTCCTAGGATTAATACTCTGTATAGTTTCCTCCTACAGTGAGGTGGGATGACTTCTATGACTACTTCTATTGAATACTGAGAGTGTGAGACTTCGTACACTGTATCGAAAGGTATTTCAGCTTCCTATTTTGTCTTGGACTGCTCGTTCTGGAGGAAGCTGACTGCCATACATGAGAACACTCAAGCAGCCTTTATACAGACCTGCACGTGCTTGTCAACAGCCAGCACTTGCTAATCATGCAAGCGAGCTGCTCTGGGAACAAGTTCTGCAGCCTCCAGCTCTCCGCTGACGCACAACTCTGGATGTAGTGAGGGAATCACTTCCCCGAGATGGTAATGCTTAAACTTCACACTGGCACTGTCCCAGCTTGAGGCTAAATGGCTCATATCTTCAGATGCTCCTCATCACGGAGAAAACCGAAGAATCTGAGCACAATTGTGGTTCTCAGATTTAACTATGAGCTTCATCATTTACACAAGAGTTCTGAATCTAGATATAGGTGGAAAAGTCCTGCATCATGAAGAGAGATTGCAATGAGAAAGACGTGCTTATACTGTTAATAAGGAATGAGCCTCCAGCTTGGGATCAATTCCCTACCAACTAACAATGACTCCAATGTATAAGCTAAAGCAAGCCACTAATATTTAAAAGCAAACCTCCAAGCTAGCACAACCGAACAGACACATGCAAAGGAATATAGTCGAACCACACCTTATCCCACATGCAAAATTTAAAACTCACGAGTTCAAGAGATAAGACTATAAAACTTTTAAAAGAAAACACAAGACTACATCTTCATAAACTAGAGTTAGGTGAAAGCTTCTTAGACAATACAGCAAAGCACAAACATCAAAAGAAATAAATACTCACACATTAGCAAAATTAAAAATCTTTACTTCATAAAACAGTACATGAAGTGAAAATACAACTCACAGAATGGGAAATATTTGTAAAGCACAACTGGGATAATGGACTTGTATGGAAAAAATACATGTATGTATATGACATATATACATATGTAAAACATATGTGTATTTATGCAGCATATTCTTATCTACAATATGTGTAAATGTCCCCAGAATTCGTAAGTTGCAGATATAATCCCCAAAGTGACTGTATTTAGGAAGTGTCACCGGAGGCAGTTAAGGTTCAATGAGCTTATAATTGGAATGCTCCAATTCAATATGACTTTTAACAAGAGGACAAAGCATCATCGATCTCTCAGCCTGTGTCTGCAAAGAGGAAAGGCCATGTGGGGACACAGCAGGAGGACAGTCATCTATCTGGACACTATGGTGAGACCTTCAGCAGAAACCAAACATGCTGGCAACTCAAGTTTGAAATTCTAGTTTCCAGAATTGTGAGAAAACAAGTTTCTAAGCCACTCAGTCTGTGGTATTCTACAATAGACTAGAAACGGAGGAGACTAATACAACAGGCATAAAATACTGTCATATGTTATAGGTCGGATGAGCTCTGAAAACAGACAAATGAAAGAGTCAAACACAAAAGGCCACATATCACATGCTTCCATCATATGGAGACTGCCAGAATAGGCAAGCTGGAGACAGGAAGTAGATTAGTGGTTGCCAGGAGCCCATACTTGAAGAAAATCTAGTGTGACAGCAAATTGATTTATTTTCAAAATGATGAACTGTCTAAAATGACAGCAGTAATTACTGCACGACTCTGAAAACAGAATTAAAAACACTGAACTTACACTTTAATGAGTGAAACATACGGTATGTGAATTACATCTCAAAAAGTTATTCAATACACAGAGAGGCAGACAGAGACAGAGCGACAGACAGAGACAGGGAAACAGAGATTTACACTAAGAGAATATTGGAGCTAACTAGTTGACCTTCTCCAGAAAAGGAAAGCAAGACACAGAAAATTATGCAGGTGGAGGATTAGATCAGCTCTACAGTTATCCCAGCAGACAGAAGATGAAAACAGAGGCATTAGGCATTTGTGATATCAGTGAATACTACAGCTACTTTAGAGAAACACAAAGGGTCGCTGGTTCTCAAGGAGAGTGAAAATGAAGCAGCCCAGGACAGCAAGGGAGAGCAGAGCTGAGTCTCCTCCAGCTTCACGCAGTTCCACTGAGTTCAGAAACACTCAGTGAACATACAGTATGTGCCATGCAAGGTCTTGCAAAAACAGGGGCACTGTCTCTGTGACCACCACCATCAGACACGAGTGCAGAAAATGACAATGCAGTATACTAAGTGGCATGACAGAGGCAAGAGCACAAGAGCTGTGGAAAGATGAAGTGAGGGGACTCCAGCACAGCTTGGGCTGGTCAAGGAAGGGGTTCTTGGAGGAGTGGCCTTGAGCTGAGTTGTACAGGATCAGCAGAAGCTTGTTAGGTTAGAGAAAGCGGCATTGCAAGGGGCAGGCACAGCAGAGACAGACTGGACAAGCCTTGAGTGCCATTAGGGCTCTTGATCATTCACCTGAGAGCAATCAAAAGCCAATAAGCAATTATAAGGAAGAGCAGGCTTTGATCTGCTGTGAGGAGGATGGCCTGGAGAAGAGCACAGCAAGAGGTAGGAAAACCAGATGGGAAGCAGCAGACAGAAAGAAGTCCTGATTCACTGAGAACAAAGATGGGGTGGAGGGATGGGTTGAAGTTACCAAATCAGCAGGTGTGGCTGACTGACTGGGGGAGCAGGGTTGGCAAGGAAAAGGTAATTACCTTTGTTACCAGAACAGAATAAGTTCTACAAATCTGAAAGATCTCGAAGAGAACCAGGGTAGGTAAACCACGTTCCACCACAACCATACACAATTGAAAATGGAATGGTTTGGGGGGCTTCAGAAAAGGGGTAAGAAAACCCCTCTGCAGGGCTTTCCTACAGTGTGGTTGGTCAGCACGATGGTCCTTCTCTGTACTTGGCAAAGTGAACCCCAGAAAGGAGCACAGTGAAGAAGGTCAAGATGTAAATGTGATGCATAGACAGGCCTGTTATGAACAAATGGAAGAGGCTTAGCTCCTGTGCCTTTAAAATTCTGTCTACCAAAGTTGGAGCAAAAGTACACACACACATACACACAAACACACACACACACACACATTTGTTAACTTCATTATGCTGGAATACATAACCTGAAAATATGAGCAAAAGAAAACCAAACCAGATAATGGTAGTTCACCAGTTCACTGACAGTGACACCCAGGACAGAAAGGGAAAGCTTTTGGATCAGAGAAATTCTACGGAATTGGAAATGAGAGGGTCAGGAATAGAACAAGAAAGAGCATTATCAATAGGAGGAAATGAGCACAAGGTACAAATGACAAAAACTGCCAATGTCAGGCTTTGCCGCCGGGCAGAACTGCTCATAAATAGAAGGCATTTTGGGGTGACCTTGCACTAGCTCATCTTTCAGAATTAGAAGACTTGCTAAACTATCAACTGATTCTAGTTCTATTCATGCTACTAAACCAGTAAACTAATAAAGCTCCTGAGTCCTGATTATATTAGTGATTTTCAAGGAAATCCTCAGAAGCTCAAAAGCTAATAAAAAACCACAATATCTTTGAGTGAGTTCTGCTGACTCATTTGTTCCCTAACCAATAGTTTTAGCATTTTAAAATGGAAGAATTAAAGCAAGTGCTCTATTTGCTTAAAGAAAAACAGAAACTTAAAGTATGATGACCTAAGATGTCTTCTGCAAGCAATGTGATGAAAACACTTTCTATTAATGCTTTTACAATAATGCACTCAATTTGCATTACTTCATAGCATCGTAAAAGAGGACGAACAACTTTGACTTGATTTTTGTAGAGTAAGAGACCACTACCAGCTAAAGATGGTAGAGCGAAGATAGCTCTTTTTATTTTCTCTAATCAAAGATGCCTTGAAAATCAAAAGCAATTCATTTTTAAGAATTAAAAATCACAGCTAACATTTATTGATGGTTTTTATTACATAAGTTACCTATTTTAAATCTAAACAACGGAAGGAAAAGAGACAGGTACTTACTGAGCCAGAGATTCCAATAGCTTTTGGAACACAGAGCACAGATGGAGGCCCTGACTGATGAGCAGAGAAGTGCAGCCTGCAGCAGACAACACAGCAGTGCTGCAGTAGAGGAAGCAACCACTGACCTCGGGCCAGGACAGCCAGGGGCTCAGAGACAGAACCAAAGGAAGGTGGAGCGAGAAATGTGCTGAGAAGGGGAGGAACTGTATGCACCGCCATCCACCATCTCCTCCTCCAGGCATGGGATGCATGCGCGGGACCCAAGCAGGTACCTCCTAACCCACTATCCTGCCAAGTGCCAGAGAAGGAAGAAACAGACTCCTAACGAATTAGGACAAATAAACTCCAAGTTCATTCAACTCAATAAAGAAGACCATGAAAAATGTGAGAAGGTCTTTCAGGGGCAGGAGGAGAGAGAGCTAGAGTGCGACAGAGTAAGAGAGCAGGACAGAGAGAGCAGGAGAGGGAGAGAGGGAGGGAGGAAGGGAGGGAGAGAGAGAAAGAGAGAGACAGACAGAGAGACACACACAGAGAGAAACAGCCCTGGAGATATAAAGGAAATCTAAACAACAAATGATATCTAAATGAATGGCTGGGCATGGTGGTGCATGCTTATGATCCTAGCACTAGCAGTCGGGAGGCTGAGGCAGGAAGATCACTGCAAGATTGAGGCCAGCCTGAGATACAAAGTGAGTACAAGGCCAGCCTGAACTGCATAGTGAAGCCCTGCCTCAAAAAGACAAAAATGAATGAATGAATGAATGAATGAGTAGAATTGCTATTAACATAAACCATATTCAACTCTATGTAAAAAATGTATCACCAATAACTTCAGAGAAATTTGGGGACATACTGCAACAACAAAATGAAGAACATATATAAAAAATAAGCACTGAGAAACCCAGAAAGCACTCTTAGAAATTTAAAATAACAAAGCAAAAAATCAACAGAAAGGTTAGAAATAAAGTCAAGCAATACTTTCTAAAATATAGAAAGGAAAACATGAGATAAGAGATATAACATAAGAAGGTAATAATACAGATAATACGTCAGGAAATACAAAACCAAATAATAGAAACTCCAACAAGAAAAAGAGATAAAAATAAACAAGGGAGAACATAAGATGATTGCCCAGAGGTGGAGACATGAGCCTTAGTTTAACAAGTGCTTAGCAAAATAAATCTTTTTCTCTTTATCTGACACAAATTCTGGCGCACATGTGCATACCTGTGTACACACAGGTGCACACACACACATATCACACATCTGAACTAAAGGCAGTTTCAAAGGAAATAACCGTGGCTGTACTCCAACAAAACAAACAAGTAAACCAGACAGAAAAGTGAGACGCTCCTGAAAACCTACACATGGCTGAGCAGGCAAACAGAAACCGCAAAGGTCCCCAGGAGAAGGCACCGGGAAAGGCAGGAAAGGGCACCTGGAGAATAACAGATCTCAGGAAACGGTCCGGGCCCAGTACACACTTACTGCGGGGTTCCACCCCTTCACTTCAGTGCGAGGCTCTACCTTCCCAAATCCCTCAGTTCTCTCCAAGTTCGGAACCTGTGCTTGGATGTCATTATTTTAGAATAAGAAAGAAGGGGAGCTGTGTATAAAGATAAGGATGCAATAATGTGTTAGTCAGTTTCTCACTCTGGTATCAAAACACCAGAGACAACCAATCTACAAAGATAAAAGATTTAGTTTGGTTCACAGTTTTGGAATTTCTAGGCTGTGCTTGGGTAGACCCATAGCTTTTAGGCCTCTGGTGAGCTATACAAGAGGGCAAAAGCAGGGAGCACGTGGCAAGAAAGGGCTCACCTCATGGCCTTGGGGGGAAAAAAGGAAGAGTAGAAACCGGGGTCCCACAATCCTTTTGAAGGACACACTCCCAGTAACCATGAGGACCTACGACTTGACTCCACCTCTCAAAGGCTGCATCACCTTCCAATAGCATCACCTTGGGGATCAGACCTTTAGCTTGTGGACCTTAGAAAGACACTCAAGATCTAAACTATACCAATCTCCCATCCCTTATTTAAAATCAGGAAGACAATCTTCATGCTAGATATGCATATATGCTGAGAAACAAAACGGATATCTTAAAAGCCCACATCAACCAAAGGTCAAAGACAACCCAAGGAAAAATTCAGATTTACCCTCATTTTTACTGTCATTTTGAAAAGCAAACACAGTAAGAGATAAATCAGCTAACTGAAAGTGCCACACCTCTCAGTTAAGTCCCATAGAATTAGTAACGCCTTTTCATCTGTGAAGTTGAGCTACAGCTGATTTTTTTCTTAGTTCCTTTTCCTTTCAGTCTATTCCGGTATGAACTTAACCCACAGGATCAGAAAGGTGTGATGGTTAATTGTACGTGTCAACTTGAATGAGTCACAGGAGACTCGGTATCTGGTTAAAGAATATTTTTGAGTGTGTTTGTGAGGATATGTTCAGAGGAGATAAGCATTTGAATTTGTGGGCTGTCCTCCCTACTGTGAATGCACAGTATTCAATTTGTTGAGAGCTGAGTAGAACAAAAAAACTCATTCTCTGCCTATTTCTTGAGCTAGGACACCCACTTTTTCCTCCCTCTTTTCTCCTGGCTCTCAGACCTATGAAAGTCAGCTCTCCTGGGTCTCCAGCTTGCAAACAGCAGGTTTTAGGGCTCATCAGTCTTCATACTCAACATAAGAGATTATCTTTTAACGAATTTCTAATTTCCTAGTGTTACAGGCAGATGAGTTAGAAATATTATAGGCCGTCAGAGAGGGATGAGCCCTCAAAGGAGCCAGTGCAGAAGACTTAGATACCTTGCAATCTTAGAGGAGACAGACACCTCCCGCTGCGGGCCAGATATCAAGACAAAATGCAAAGCAAATACAACCACATCCTAAGGATCCACAGTCCAAATAGTTCTCTATCACCCTGAGGAAGTCAGGAGTCAGCATCCCAGGGCCCTACCAGAAGAGTCACTGCTGTTAAGCATGCCTGCCTGTTCCTGATTTAATCAATTTTCCCTGAGCAATTAATCTTATTGGTGGACCACAGTTCTGTCCACCTCATGTCCACCTTGGGAGTTTCCATTTTCCCACTTTGCACCCATCTCACCTATGGTTTAGCTCTAGAAAAGTCCCTAGAAAAGACAGAGTCTTTGGAAACCCACTCAGGACCTCTTCTGTCTCTCTCCCAGACAGAAGTTTTCTTTTTCTCAATAAGTATACTCTGCTCTTAACCTCCACTGTTCCTAAAATTCATTCTTTGATCTTAGAGGAACACAAACTCATACCAGACATATAGTAGGTTGGGAGTTTCATTCTCCTGTATCACTAGTGGTTCCATTTCTCTGAGAAACTCTGACTAGTACAGGAAGCTAATGAAATCAACCTCCAAAATTCACCTACTCATCTCCATTCCTATGTCTGCCATCACCTGGCTGGGCTACACTTCCTGGTATCTTGCAAACAGTCTCCCAAAAGGTCTTTGTCTCCAATCCTTCTTACCCTACTCCACTGCATTCCTATCACTGAATTTCAACTGACATTTCTAAAAAATGAGTCACGTTCTATCAAATTTTTGATCGAATGCTTCATGGCTCCATCTTCCTCTTCGGACAAAGGGCAAACTCCTTAACACGGTGCTGTTACTATCACGTGGTCTATTTCCTCAGCATTCCCCCAGTCCTCTACATGTTAGCCACCCCTGTCTTCTCATGGACCAGTCCTTCACCCTGGAACACCCCTTTTTTCCACTCCAGACATTCTGTACCCTTCACCTTTACACCTCAATTCCTTTGTTTTTCATACTCCAGAAAGTCCCTTGACCTTACTTGGGGTCACAGTCATCTCTTAGGGCCTTCTGGTCTCCAAGGACATTGCCAGGACTGCATTCAGGTGCACTGCAGCATCATATCTGTGGAATCCCTTCTGTCTTGTTTATGGTTGCATCTTCAATGCCCAGGTCACTCTGACAATGTGCACAATGTCAATGTGCACAATGTTTGCCCAAGTAAGTAGATGAACACTTACGTCTTTACTGTATCCTAGAGCCACCAAAACTGGGTCTCTCCACTGGGCTTAGGAAACCTGCATTGCTAATGAGCTAGGCAGTGGTGGTGGGCCCATGAGATGCATGTTATTGTGTTTTGCTTTTAAGACAAAAGATGTTAATATAGGGTTGTTTTTTCTAAACTAAAATTTCAGTATGCAGGTTTACTTGCAGTGTGGGCACTGCACAATACCGAAGTGGATTTTGGGTTGCAGTTTGGCATTTGTCTCTAAAGGTGCACCAGCACTGCTGTCAGCAATCCTTAGGTGTGTTTGCTGCAATGAAAATAAGCCAAAGGTAAAGCACAGCTTTGTTTGCTCAATGCACAATGAAGATATAGTCAGGGCCAATGTCCATTGAGATAGCACTGAGAAATGAGAAACACTGAGTTATATGCTAAGACAAACACCAGGAGTGAACTGAATGGTTCTCTTGAGGCTTCCAAAGTGAGTCCCAAGGTCGTCTGGTATCCTTATGATGCCCAAGGAACTGCAATCAGTCCATTTTGTCTTTACCATCCTAGTAATGCAGCAGTTTGTCTTCAGGGGATATTTTCCCATCTGATTTAGTAAGTCGAGTCACAGCAAAGTGGCATACGTAAGATGCCAGTACATTTTTCTCATTCTCAACACAAGAATCAGCACTTTGCCTTGTGTGTTTTTCATCTATGCTTCCCATCCTTTGTCATAGAAGAATCAGTATGCCACTTATGTCCCAAGATTTATCTTCTTTTATTTTAATATATACTTTATTTTAATGTAAATTTAAAATATAGAAAGCACTATTACTTCTATAAAAAACGAAATTCTATAACAAAGTAGAAAGTAACAATAGACAGTATATGAGCTATTATGATCTTTAAAGAATGATCCTGATTCCACTATTCATAGGAATCTCCAGGTGACCCTAAGAGTCTTCACCACCACACTTGTCATCAGCCTCTCTCCACGGGTCACTGTCTTGTTCCTATTTCAAATTATTTCCAATCCCTCCCTCCCACCACACTGTAAAACTCAAAACAAAACCTACCCTGGCTTCCCCCTCCCGCCAGCACACGGCTGTTTTTCCCCAGCAGTGCACTTTTAGAAACGGCAGCCTATGCTCACCGCTTCTAATTCCTTACTTTTCATTCACTTCTCAACCCACTAATATGTGACTCCCACCCCCACATTTTACTAAAACTGCTCGTTTAAAACTAGGTCACCAACTGCTGCCTAATTTCCAATCCCAACAGCCTCTTTCTAATTTTGCTTGTTTTCTCCTGTGAGACAATTTGACCATTTTCTACTTTGGAAACTTCCTCTTCCTTAGACACATCCACTGCATTTTCCTGGTGTTTCCTCAACCTCCCCTCCCCATCCCTTGCAGACTTTTGCCTTTAGTTGCCCCATAAATGTGGATGCAAAGCTCCTCTCTTAGATGTCTCCTTATTCCACCCTTCACTTCTTTACCTGAGCCCATTCATCCATTCTCATGGCTTCAACTCACATCTCTGCAGGAAAGGCCCCACATGTATATCTTTGCTTCAGGCTTTTCTCTGTCATTTTAGTAACTTACGTTCAAATTAGGAACCTCAAACTGTACATGAGTCAAGTAACTGTCCACTGCCATGTTCACCCCTTTAAAACATCCCCTACCTATTCATACTGAGTGATTCCCAGAAAGGATTCCAATCACCCCAGCGGATGGCCTCTCTCCTTCACAGGTATATATTCCACCTTTATCCCCTTTTAGCCTTGAAAACTAGTAATAATAAAATCACTATCTCACGCTTATATTATGGTAGTATTTCCTCACTGGCCTCCCTGCCATTATCTACATCATTAATTATCTCTTCAAATTATACAATTATGTTAATTTTCTAACTATTTAAAAATCTAAAGGTTTCTAATTCCCTAACACACACATTCACAATCTGGCTTTAACTTATTCATTTGATTTTCTTTCCAATGACATCCAAACCACCTACCCATCATCCACCCCAAAACTGGTACCCATTTCCTACAGAAGCCACAAACTCCTGCGTCTCTATCATGTTCTTCCTACATGGAGCTCGCTCTTTCTCCATAAGCATCCTATGTATTCTTCCAGGCTCAGCACCTCTAGAAAGCCACTGGTGTTTTCCAACCCAGGATAAGCTGTCCTCTCACATTCTTCTTCCTCTAATAATTGCAGAGCTACTGCTGGGCCCAGGTTTCCTGAATGAGGTCACACATTCCTAGGCCTCATTCTTTCTAGCACTGAGCTCTGCTGAAATATGAAGAAGTCCAGAATGTCCTGCTGCTATCAGTGTTTACCCAAAGGATTGCATATGAATATCCTTTACAGCTATTTAATGCACTAAAATGTGAAACTAGTATTATTACATAAAGTTCAGAATTATTTCATGCATTGGTACCAAAAAAATGCAAAAGTTAAAGGGAAGAAAATAACATTGCCACTTCAGAATCCTTACAGCAGAAATAATGAGCATGTGCTTATACTTTGCTGCATTTCTATCAGCATCATAACCATTTGGGTTGTGTTTATTGAAATTGTTCCAGTCAAGTTTATTTGCGCTTCGAAGTACAATTTCATTGTCTACATTTAAAAATTTGGTAGGATTTGCCTTGCTTTTTAAAGATCACCAAAGAGGAATGTTTACACAGTATATCAAATTTAAAAATGAAATGCATTTGTTATGGATTAAAAACTGGTGGTCAAACTTAACAGCAGCTGAATTAAATCGGCACAGCGCTGAGTGTAGATGGCCCCCTGAGGAAAGCATAAAAGGAGACGTGGCAAGGCAGAGCATGGCATGTGCATTCTCCTAAGTGTTGCTGTTGTTTGGAGCCACTGGTTCTCCTGGAGGAGCTTGTCATGCTGGCTTCCCCGATATGAATTCGGTCACTATCATCAGTGGAACTCTGGACTTTAGGGCTGAGAATGGCTGTGGCTCACTTTGGGGAGCTCCAGTCCTTATGCTGAACATCACTTCCTGGCTCTGGAGGGGACGATGTGTGCTATTTAATCTCCAGAAAGTTTGTCATGCAGGCTTCCTGGCATATACTTGACTGTTATCATCATCAGAGGAGCTCAGGACCTTACTGTCACTGATGATGGCTGTGGTACTTTTCAGGGAAGCCCTGGTTCTTATTCTGAGTGTCGCTTCTTGGCTCCACTACAGAACTCTCAACCTATTGGTATAAATCTTTCAGCCTGCTGGCATTGTTTTCTAGCTTCCAACTTTTGGGCCTTCCCAGCACAGATCCATAAAACAGATTTGCATGAGTCATTGTTGTGGGCTGTAGGCCTCCAGCTGGACTCGTGGGGGGCATTGTCATGGGCTCTGGGTCTTCAGCTGGACTCATGCAGGACATTGCTGTGGGATTCAGGCTCTTGGATGGATTTTCTAGGTCTTTAGTGTTGCAGACAGATTTCCCGCACTTTCTCATATTTAATTCTGGGTGACCATCATGAAATAATATTATAAATTCTGGGTCCTATATTGTCTTGTCCTCCTTGCAACTCCTGACTAGAACAGTACTTAAGATGCAGAATTCCTAACAAAATTATGGATAAGTTAAGGAAAGTCAAGGAAGTCACAATAATAGGTAAGCCCTAAATTTTTTTATCTGATGCAATTTCTCTATAAAGTATTATCAACCATTTGTTAAAAACATCTGACAATTCAACTGCTCTTATTAAGATAGTATTATAGGTTTTTTCTTGTACTGGTTCACACAAAAACATTATGCTGAAAAGCAATGATGGATTTATTTATTTCAAGTACATTTACCATACACATAAATTATATCTTCCTATATCGTACAATATATAGGTTATCTCATATCAGACTAAAAATCGACTCAAAATGAATCATAGACCTAAAAAGGAATACAACCACAAAACTTCTAAAAAATGGAGAAAGTAATATGAGACCTTGCGATAATAAGTTACTGAGATAAGAAAAAATAATCATTAACCATAAGTAAAAAAAATTACAAATTGTACTTTATCAAAATGTCTGCTCTTTGAAAAATGGCTACTATAACAAAAGACTAACAGTATCAACTATTAGTAAGGACATGAAGTGACTAGAACTCCAACAGGTCAATCATAGGAATCTGAGGCAGGAAAACTACTCTGGAGAATAGATTGGCAGCTTCACATAAAATTAATTCGCCCAAAGGACGTGAAACCATATATCCACAAAAAGAGTCGTACACAAGAGTCTTTTTATACCATAGTACCTTACTTTGTGCGTATGTATGTAATATGTGTTTATTCACACAATATTTACCAGTAAAATCAATGATTTACAAATGCACGTAACATGAGTGGATCTCAAAAATATCATTCTGAGTATAGACATTAGATATAAAAGACAATATGCTCTATATGATTCCACTTACATGACAGTCAACAAAATATAATCTATAGTGATAGACAATCAGTATTTGCCTGAAATTGGTAATTTTGTCACTGATAGAGTCTGCGTCACTACTGTGCGTATGCATTTGTCTAGCTCCAGTGTTGACTGGAAAACCTCTCAATACTAAATCCTACCTACTGCTCCAGGGAAGAGTGAAATGGGCCATCCATTTACAGCTTAAAGGCAGTGTTCCACCATCCTGTTGATTGATAACATGAACTGATAACCACATAGGTCTCCATTTTAGTACTACTTCTATGAATTACTAGATTTATGCTATTTAAATGTTATTTAGTCACCCTGAGCTTCATCTTTTAAAAAATGTCCTTATCCGGGGGACAGAAAACAACAAAAGACAGTATCTCAGAGGGCCGGTCATCTTCATAGTACATAAAACATTATTTTATTACAGTAATGAGCCTGCAATTTAAAATTAATTACCATCTTCATAATTATACTTAGATTGTCAAGAATAATTCTGTATCCATGCTTATCCTTAAAACAAGCCATTACTTCTCACGAAGGCATGTCACAGTAATTCTCTCTTGCAGCCTTACACTAAGTATCTTCCACCACTCAGCAAATAGCTTTCTTAACTTACATTTTTCTTCCAAACTTCTGTGAGCAGGAAGACAACTAGATATTTCATTCCATTTCCTGTTTCGTTCATTTTCCTTACTGACTCATTATTCCTTCCCTTACTTTCTTTATCAGCCATTTTAATTTTCTAACAGCTAAGCAAATAGACAGGAAAATAAATGAAGATAATATTTTGCATATTCACAGCAATAAGACGGAAGTGTCAATTACCTCAAACAATAGAATTTCTGTGACCCACAACATACTGGATACAGTTGACAGTCCTATATGTGTTTGGGTCCTAACCAATAGAGAGGCAGCTTTCAAGGAAAATGTGCCCATTAGTTGAACACCCCAAATTATCATAAGCATTTTCCAGTAATCCTGACAAGTCTCCTTTAGTCATATTTGCCATTTGCCCACAAGCTTGGACTGGCTACACTTAGTGTCACCTTCCTTCCATCTGGATAATGAGGGACTGTCCCCACTACTCCATTTAAATTGATCTTGTAAAGACAACCAACAGTTTCCATGTTGCCAAATTCATAGATCCTTTCTCTGCCCTTAAACTACCCAATACCCTCAGTGGGATTCAAAATTGCTGGCCTCCCTTTGTTTTTTTCAGACATTTTCTTTTTGTATCTTCTGGGACACCAGTCTTCCAATTTGTCATCTTCTTGTACTGCCCTGCTCCTTCACAGTCTTCTTTGCTAGATATCTAAGTGTTGGCATGGTGTGGGGGATGTTTCCTGTTTCTAGCTGCATTCCCCTGCCTTTAGTTAGCATCTAGTGAACCTCAAATTTCCATCTCTATCCCTTACTGTTCCTAGAATTATAGCTCATATATGTAATATGTGAAAATTCTATTAGAATTTTCCAAACAGAACTCTTCATATTGCCCATAGGCATGGTCTTTCGCTTTGCCCTGGTTCGTCAGCCTATTTTAATGCATGGCATCATCATCCATCTTGCTACTCAAGTTAAAATTCTAGAAGTTATAATTCTCTTTCCCCATTACCCACCCTCAGTGTCCAATCTATTGGCTCTGCTTCCAAAATATACCCTAACAATTCTAGCTATTTCTCCTATTTTACCAGATGTTACTATTCATCTTTCATATAATTTTGAAAGCTCCTAACTGGTCTCCATGTTTCTACTCTTACCTCTTTTGTGAAAGACTACCCAATGGCAAAATAAAAACTGGCTTAAAAAAATTCAGGTGACATTTAAAATTTCAGGTGTCTTCCATCACATTTAGTGCTTTACCCGGGCTTTGAGACCTGTCCATCAACCACTTCCATACTTTCTCCCTTACTGTGTACCTCTCACTTACTTTACCCTATCTGGCTTTGGGGATGCTATCTGATGATGGTTAGTTCCTCTGCTCTGCCTGGAACACACTTCACGTAGAGATACAAAGACATCATTTTAGAAGATGAGTGAGAGTCCAAGAAGAAACACATGGAACACTCTCAGATGTTTTTAAAGACATGAGGCACGAAGTCGAGAGATTCCTCATCTCTTCCCTGTGGGAACACAGGTCAGGGCTAACCAGAGCCGGAGGACTGGTAGCTGGTTAAGCTATGCCTGCCTGGTGGGTTGGCCATCAGAGAAGGGGAGTAGAAAAGATCCTGACGTTTGCCCAGCGTAAGTGTCAGGGAAGAACAGGAGCATTCCCGGGAGATCTCTGAGAATCAGATTAAGAAAGAAGCACCACAAAATAGGCTATAAGAGATGAAGAGAAAAAAGGGAAGTGAGATTTTTAGTCATTAGGAATTAGATCACTTTAGTAAGAAGCACATAAAGACTGGAATTTCCAATTCTACTTGTGGCTGAAAAGAGGTTATTTCAATGTCTGTATTGAGGTCAGCCCATCTGAGGTTGCCTAAGGGAGTCTCTGTATCTCATTTTGAATCACAACAGATAAAATTGAGGGTGCTTCCATAAAATTTTGTCATTTGAGACTATAATAGAGAAAGCAAGAGAAACCATGACAGGGAACATGTGTTTGGTTTCCTAAAAGCCCAGGCCTCTGGTTATGTAAATGAAGAGAGGAGGGCGTGTAGAAGTGGGGCTGATTTTCACCAATCTTCTCATGATGAAAGCACTTTCTCTCTAGCTACCGTATGAGGTTCATGGAGGTGAGGACCAGGCATGATTCCAAGATGGCAGGCATGCACCACTCCACAAGACCATCCTTATGACCTGAGGTTGTGCGTGTGAGATACAGATTCCTCTTTCAACCAGTATTTCTCTCCAGGCAAATGAAGTTTGCAGAAAAAATGATAGGGCTGTTTGCATTCTAGAACCTCTCGACACTGAACCTTATTGACTGACTACTGCAAACAGATCTGTGCTCTCCAGCAGGCCTGCCTCTCTGGTGGTGCACGCTGAAATGCTGAGTCATGGCCACTCTTGCCTCCTGTCCTTCTCTCTGCCCATTGCTCCATCAAACCTAGTCTTGACCCTCGCGGTGATCACCTCACTCTGAGGCCTCCTCTGTAACTTCAGCCGAAGGTTTCCTCTTGAGGTGTTTTCTTATTTGACAGTCCTGCCTCAGCCAGGCCTTAGATATACAGACTGTGGGGGTAATGATTTTTGTGTTCAGCTTGACTAGACTGACAGCTGCCTAGAGACCTGGTGGCACGCTTCTGGAAGTATCTGTGCACATGTTTCCAGTCGACATTAGCATGTGGGTCAGCAAAGGGACTGGGGAACATGTGCCCTGAACGTGGACAGCACCATCCAATGGGCTAGGGCCCTGCTGGAAGCTCATGAGTGTCTACGCTCAACTCTTCTCAAGTAGGTACATTTTGTTCCTATTACTCATGGACGTCAAACTCCAGAAGATTCGGCCTTTGAATGCTGATTTGCAGTGGCTTTCCAGGGGGTTTCAAGCCTTCAGTCTTGGACTTGTTGTACATGACTAGTACCTTTTGTTTTGAAGCTTTCAGCTTCTTAGACCAAGGAACCACAGTTTCTCTAGTTCTCCAAACTTTACATGGCCACTATGGGACTATTCAGCCTCTGACTATGTGAGGCAATCCAGAAGTCCCCTCTTTCAATTATATATAGCTCGTACATCTCCCACTCATGTACATGTTATGTTCCTCTGGGAAATCTTAACATTAATATACACATATTATGTTTAATACAATGTTTCCACTATTCTTTTTGGAGTGGTTGAAAAAAGTAAATGGCGAAGACTTCTTAATTCCACCATCTTAAAATCACCTTGAAGAAAAAGTTAGGGGATCCAGCGTGGGCAGGGTGACGCAGTCAGTCCGGCCCTGCACGTTGCTGCCACCAGCACAAACCTTGCTTCCTGCTGGCAGCAGTGCAGGCAGGGAGAAACAGCCAGATACGCCCCATGGACCAACAGGCGGCCACTGGAATACCTTGCTTCCTTCAGGCAGCCAGCATCCACCAGCAGAATCAGACAAACACACTTCTGTGTATCTGCTGCCATTGGGGGAATCCTTGACTGGACAAGCAGCCTGAGAGAAGCAGCAGCCTTGCCAGCACACACGCCTGGCCATCACGAAAACCTCAGTGTAGCTTCACGGGTCTGGAGAAGCCTGAGCTACATCCTGCTACCTCCTGGGAACCTGGGTTCAGAGAAACTCAGGTGTGTGGCTCATTCCCCCACACCATGGACAGACAGCCAAGATGGGAAGCTCCTAGGACCCCATAAATGGCTTGTTGGGAAAAACCCAGGAAAATGTCAAGACAAAGGAGCAAAAGGCAAGCTCTGACCACCAGCGCATACAGAACAAATCTGGGAGGTACAGACATGGAAGAAAATGGAAGTTGCCCTCCTGAAATCTCCGAGAGGATAGCAACTGAAGTAAAGGAACAACTTTATGCAACTGTAAAATAATCAAAGCAAAAATATTATCTCAGATAAAAGAAATCACAAACATAATGAAAGAATTGCTCAGCATATCTAAAGAGGACATAGATAGGAAAAGAGGAGCATAGGAAAATGATGGAAACCTTGAATGAAAAATATAGAAAGGAATTACAATGCATGAACCCATTCACTGAGATATCCAGGAAATTAAAAGGTCAATCAAAAGCTGGCAAAACCACTTGGAGGAGACTAAAGACAGACTTTCAGACCTTGAAGACAGGACCATAGCTAGCAATCGTGAAAGGAAAGATCTCTTAAAAATAACAAGGAATGAGTAAATAATTTAATGGCTGCAAGACAGTGCAAAGAAAAATAATCTGAGTGATAGGTATGAGTGAAAAAGCAGGAGTCAACACAAATAACAAAAAGACTATTTACAGAAGTCATAGCAGAACACTTCCCAAACATGGGAAAAGGATATAGCACATAGGTAAAGCAAGTCATACAGCACTCCAACTAGCTATAACCAAAATAAATATACACCCAGACATATAATAATCAAGATCTGGGAAATTCAGCACAAGAACAGAATATTAAAATCTGTTAGAGAAAAGAAGCAGATGACCTATAAAGGAAAACCCATCAGAATCATGGCAGACTTCTCAACACAAACCACCAAGTCAAGAAGAGTTTGGAGTGAAGTGATTCAAATCCTGAAAGAAAACAACTTCCAACTTAGATTGATGTACCCTGCAAAACTATCTTTCAAAACTGATGGAAAAATAAGATATTTCCATGACAAAGAACAACTGAAGGAATTCATGACCACCAAACCAATCCTGTAGAGAGTGCTGAAAGATACTTTAGACAGAGATAAAGATAACCCATGGTTACAGGAACAGCAACACAGGGGGATCGCCAAACGGGACAGTCAGTTAAATGAAGGGGAAAAGTGATGGGCCAACAGCAGGAGGATAGCCTGGCAGAGATGAACCATGCATGCTGGTTATAAGCATTAATGTAGATGGCCTCAATTCAGCAATAAAAAGAAACAGGGAGAGTGGATTAAAAAACAAGATCCATCAATATACAACTAACATGCAGCATGGCAAGGGATAAATTATTTAGCCTGTGTTTCTTTTTCATTTATAATACAAAAATAGCAACAGTACCTAACTCTATTACCAGGAATGCCCTCCAACAGCAAATCTTAAGCACAATAATACTTTTACAGCAAAATGTTCAATATTCACATACAGTAGAATTAATAAGAATATAAGTATTTCATTATTCAGCCCAAGCATTGGCATTTGTTGTTAATTTACGTGCTCTAGAGGAACAGAATCAATTGAATTATACATGTAATATAAAAGGGGACTTACTGGATTGGCTCATGTGATCAGAGGCCAGATAGTCCCACAGTGATTCCCTAAAAGCTAGAGAGCCAGAGAGCCCAGTAGATGCTTGGTCCAAAAGTTTCAAGCCTCAAAAGAGAAAGAAGGAATAATGCGGCCCTTGTCCAAGGGTAAACATCTAGAAGCTCCCTAGAGTCACCGATGTGAATCTACTTTCAAAGGCTGAAGAAGTGGAATCTGATGTCAGTGGGTGATAGCAGCAAGAGGAAAAAAAAAAAAGCACCTGCTCAAGAACAGAGTTATATATAGGCAGCTTCTCCCATCCTGGGCTTTTCCATTCAGTCTGGACCCCCAGCCAACTGGAAGTTAGTTTTAATGTTACCAAATCTGGCTATGTTTACTTCTGTCACGTAGGTAAACGTGCAGGGGTGATAACTGAAAACATTAAGAGTTTTTGTTTACCCCATAGCTTTTTGAATTCTGTGAGAAACAGCTAAGCTGGACGTCGACAAACTCCTTGGGGCTAGAGCAAGGCCAGCCCCGAGAGGGTGGAGCGCCAGAGGGGGGCCATGTGAATAAGCTGCTGGGACCCCGGCAGGGCGTCCAGCAGGTGTCCGACCTCGGGGCTCCTCCCTGTGGACTACAGCACAGAGAGCTCTTAGGAGCTTCGCTTCCAGCGTTCTCAGCAAAACACTGAGCCCTCGCACTTTTGATTCCACCACGTATAAATAAAGACACTGGGCTTGGGATGTTGTCGCTGCCTCTCCATCAGAAATATCAGGTCCCACCTGGTCCTAGCTTTGCTTTTAGTATGTGTCTACAGTTCTTTTCTTAATCTCCCACTGCCTACTCTCAGAACCTGCTCCCTGTGCAGGTCGCAGCAGAATTCTCTATTTGAGTGAGCCTCACTCCCTGAGGCTGGATGGCTTCTTGTAGCAACAGAATGAGGTAGAAGCAGTGTCATAGTGGCAGTCAACAGCAAGGCATGACAGGTGATGGATGTGCACCTATGCTGTGTCACTGTGGCTGGCCAGTTTTTCTGCTTCTTTGTTACTCCAACAGTGTAGCATGTAAACAGGTCCTTCCCTTCCTGAGAGAGTTGCAGAGTGAAGGCTTCTTAACTGTGAAGTTAAGTAGAACTATTAATAGTTGGTGGTGGATAATGACTTTGGCTCTGGGTTCAGTGTAGGATGTAGAATTAAAAGCAGACCGAGTTTGAAGAGAAAGGGAATATTTATAGAGAAAACAAGGGAAAAATGGGAAGATCTCTCCAAAAAGGAAAAATAAAACAGTGAATGAAGCTATTGCCTGAGCAGGTGGCTGACTGCTTTGGAGACGGCAGGAAAGTTTTCCAAGAAAGGAGAGAGCCTGCTGCCTGGGATCACTACATGAACCAGCCTGGCCAAGGCCATGGCAAGGCTCCAGGAGCGGAGCTGAGCCAATGGCTCCTGAAGCGGCCCTCCCCCAGCCAGCCTCTGGAGTAAGAAGCTCCTGTTGTCTGGCTGCCCGCGGTGATGCACACCTGTCCTCCCAGCACACTGGGAAGCTGAGGCAGGAGGATCACAAGTTTGAGCCTAGCCTGGGCAACTTAGTGACTTAGTGAAACCTGTGCCAAAATAAATTTTTTGAAAAGGGCTGGTGATACAGCTTAGTGTGAAGGACCCAGTTCAAACCCCGATTTGCAAAAAGAAAGGAAAAGGAAGAACAAGGGGGAGCAGGAGGAGGAACAGCAGCTGCTGCTGCTCTTGCTGACTGTTCCAGAGCCTCTGTCAGACAATCCCCCCCACCCCTAAGAAGAGGTGATGTCTTCTGCACCCCGGGGAAGGGAGACACATCAGCTTTCCTGGGTCTCGTTCTCTAAATTAAGACATCCAGAAGGAGTAAGAATGGCAGGGTGCTGGGGGATGTGCATGTGTACTTCTAAGGGCTGAACTTTGAAAAAGTAACACCACGATCAAATCTGTGAATACAAATAGGCCAACCTTAGAAGGACTCCATCTGCCTGCCTCTACTGGCTATGATATTTTTGTGCAAATGGTATATTCTTGAAACCCTGAGTTTGTGAAATAAGTCACAACTGAGTTTAATTTTAGAGATCTGAAGTTTTTCCACACTTGTGCATAAAGAAGTTTTGCATGTGTTACATCATACCATTTCAAAAGCACAAAATTCAAGTTCACATCCAGTTGATAGCTTAACAATGAAGGTGCAGTGGTGTTAGGTAGCATTGGTACCCCAGCCAAGAGGAGCAACATGGCTTTAAACACTACCTACCTGCTGATGACCACCTCTGCCGTATCTCCATGCAGCCCTTGATCTCCAGACTTTACTCTTAAGAGATCCAATGCTTTGTGCTATAGCAGTGGTGGTGAACCTTTTAGGGACAAACATCAAATAGCAACCAAATAGCCACTTACTACCACACAGTGCCAACACAACAATTAAAACTAAACACTGAGGTTTTAGTTTAGGAAAAACAGCTTACAGATAACATCTTTTGCTTCAAAAGAAAAACAAGCAACACACGTGCCATAGGTTGGCCACCACTGTCCCATACGGTGGTCAGGGACACTTCAGCCTTCACATGGCTGGACTTGGTTCCTCTCCACAGTTCTAAACTCCTTGCCTCTCTGCATGACTCTCCATTCTTCTAGGGACACAAGCCTAAAACCCTGTCCTCCTCTTCTATTCCTCTTTTTCTCTCACAGCCCACATCCAGTGAGTGAGAAAGTACTTTCTGCTCTCTGTTCTCAGAATCTCTCACCATTGGATGGTCCAAGGCCCCGGCCTCTCACCTGGATCCTTGCACTGTCTCCTGACTTTTCCATTGTGTTCTTAATCTGTTCTCAACAAGGCATTCAGAGAGACCCCACTTCAACAAAAGCCAGACCATGCCTTCATAGCTTCAAAGCCTCAAAAGGCTTGATTCTCACTTTGAGTAACAGTTAAATCCATACAGCAGCAGGAAGGGCCATGCAACCCACTCCCAAAACCAACCTCCTCTCTGTTGTCAAACCCTGCACTCTCTTCTCCACTCACTGTGCTCCACTTCCTGGTCCTTCATGGCACCTCAGAGCCTTTGCACCGGCTCCCCCCTTTGCCTGGAATGCAATACCCCCAACATCCAAGGGGTTTCCCCCTACTTTCTTTCGGGACTGGTTTAAGGATCACTGTCTTGGGAAAACCTTTCCCAACCATTCCATCTAAAACTGTAACTCCTCTCCTCTTTGCCACACACCTCCTCTTCCCCTCCTCCCATGTTTCTTTTTCCTCAGTGCTGCCTATTTCTCCCAAAAAGCAATATGATTCATATAGTTATATAAACAAATAGTCTGCCTGCCACTCTAAAGTTTAACTTACATCAGCACAAAGATTCTTCTGTTTTCAGTACTCTACCCTCACTCCTGAAACAGTGGTCACAGTTCCTCTGTCCCTGAGTCACCATGACTAAATCACACAATTAACTTACACTAGCACCAACAACAGAAAAATCCATCAAATGCACATATCATGGGAACCATTAAAAAATGTTTATTAAAAAGCCACCATGAAGACCATCAACAATCACCCAAGTAAATGATAACTGACAAAGTAACATAATGGCAAACAAATGAAAAATGTTTGTCTCCAGCAATAATAAAAGAAAAGCAATAATAGTAACATTAATGCTCAATATAGGCAAAGAAATGACAAGAAAATAGCACCCTCCAAAACACTAGCACAAAAACAATCATTAGAAGTCCCCTAGAAAATTAGTTGGCCTGAGAAATATTATGCCTTTATCCAATAATTAACTTCAAATAATTTATGCTGTGAAAATATAAAGACAATTATACAAAAAAATTCAAACTGCCACATTATCCAAAGCAATATGAAGCAGAACTCTACTGGCAACACTTGGAAAGTGGGTAAACAAACTCTGATAGCACTCCCGATGGCACTCATTCCTCCTATTTTCTCCCAGAGGTTGTCCCAGAAGCAGCACTGTCAACCTGTGAGACTCTTATGTGACTCTTTTAGGTATAATTTCTCAAAGCATTTTCCTCCGTGCTTATATAATAGTTATCAAGTTTATAACTATATGTCCTCTTTGTGTCTACTTTTTATTTTTTGTTGCTTATTGGTACATCTTAGGTATATAGATAGATATATAGATATATAGATATATAGATATATAGATATATAGATATATAGATATATAGATATATAGATATATAGATATAATGATCACATTCCTCATAGGGAATTTGTACCTATACATAATATATCATAATTCCTCTTTTTTCCCCCATTCCTCTCCCCTCCATTCAACCCCTTTCCTTCCTGATTTACAATCCATCCATCACCTGTTTTTTATCTTTCTTTTCTCATTTTTTCTTTTCTCTTCCTGTCCCATCAGTTAGACGGTATGCTACAAGAAGGCAGCAACTCTGTTTTATGCATGGTAAAGTCCTAAATCCACAACTTTCAGAGCAAAAGTATCTAAAACTTGTGGAATAATGTATACACAAACAAACAAGAAAGAATATTACACTGTTTAACATATTTCTGAAAGATTTTGATCACATAAGAAATTCTTATATGTGACATTTGTAGAAAAGATCAAAATTTACACTTAGTGTCATTTCAATTATTGAAAAGTGCCTAAGAAAAATACATTAGAAGATATTCCACAGTATTAACACTAGCCAAGGGCTAAAATCTAAGTATAATGTGTTTCTTCCTCATAGTTTTCTGTATTGAGAAATTTATCATACTGGTCTACCTTTGCCATGTTTGTTTACATCTAATTTATTTTTACAATGGCATGTGTTATTTCTATAATAAAATAATATAGTAATCATTGAGGAAACCATGGGAATAGGGAAAACAAGAAACAGAGAACAGAAATGCTGAGAACCTCAGAGATGACCCTGGCCAGCACCACAGAACAGGAGCGGAGGGCCAGCAAGGGCAGCAGCGCCACCCTGCAAGCAAATGTGAGGTGCATAAGATGGGTGGGCGGCTAACGGTGAGGGGCCCACTGCGACACCCTAGGAATCTCTCTCTGACAAACTACCACTCAAGGGCTGGCACCCAGGCCCCACCTATATCTGTCAACCAAGCTGCACTGAAAAGTAACTGCTCACTCACAGACAGCCTAGTGCTACCTTCAGACTAACACGGCCTTCAGGCCATAAATGACACATTCAGGTGTCTATGACATAGATAACCAGGAGCCATAAACTGTGACGTAGTCACTATGCGGCCTTTGGCAGAAAAAGTCTTTTGAACACTGCTCTACTGGGTGTTTTAGAGCAGGAGAAACTCTAAGAAACCAGAAAGCGGTAACAAAAGTCAACACTGTAAAGGTGACATAGAGGATGACATTGTAAAAATATGAGTTTTCCTAAATATTTGTATCCACAGACAGAGAGGAATAGGAAAGGGCTCCTTTTAAGAGGTAACAGATATTCACGTTTCATATTTACGAC
>PVJX010017360.1:0-38562 GCA_004027295.1 Dolichotis patagonum
CAGATTGCTTCAAATGCTGAGCATGGAACTCTAGGACTTAATGTTTGCCCTGCTAGATGTTGGACTTGCTTTATTTCCAATGCTTTGTATTCCCCTGCTTGTAACTTTTGGAATGGTTATGTTTATCTTGTGCCTTTGCATTTCAGAAATGTTTAACCTTGTTTCATTTTTATGGGGGATTACAGTTAAGAGTTTGCCATAGATACCGGAGGAGACTTGGGACTTGGACTTCTCAGCAATGCTGAAAATGTTAGGACTTCTACAACTTTTGGAGATGGATTGAATATCTTTTGTATAAAGGATGTGCATGAGTCTTTGGGGGCCAGGGGTGGAATGTCATGGTGTATGCTGGTGGCCCCCAAGCCTCATGAGTTTGCATTGTGCATTTGTTACTGGTTGTCAAGTGCCTGAATTGATGGTGTCAGTGCTACACCCACCTAGAGGTGGAGCCAGCATACAATGTAATGGCAGGAAGAAGACATGTAGCTCTCTCTTGGCGATTTTCACCTTGTTGTTTGCAGCCTCCATGAACTGTGGCCCCACCAGGCCACCCTGCCTTGGAGCCAACTAAGTATGGACTGAAATCTCCAAAAACTGTAAGAAATACACCTTTCCTTTCCCAACTTTGAGCATCAGGTATTTTGTCTCAGCAACAAGTAAAAAGTAACTAAGACACTTCAGTTCTGTGAGGAAGGTTGTTGGTATTTTGATTTTTATTGTATTAAGTCTACACATATCTTTTCAGAGTGTGGTCATTTTGACAATGTTTGTTCTGCTTCTCCAGGAAAAGGAAATATTTTATTTTCCATTTTCTGATGTTTTCATCGATCTCCCATTTCACAATCCTTTAGTTTTTGTTGCAGAGATTTTCACTTCTTTAAATAGGTTAATACCTGAGTATTTTTTCTTCATGCTATTATGAATGGTGTCATTTTCCTAATTTCTTTCTCAGTGAGTTCATTATTGCTACCCACTAATGCTATTGATTTTTTCTGTTGGTTTTGTACCCTGATACATTGCCGAAGTTGGCTAATAATTCTAGGGATTTTTGGAGGAATTTTTGGGTCTTTCATTCAAAGGGTCCTATCGTCTGTGGTAATTTAACTCCTTCCTTTCCTATATATGTATCTCTAATGTCTTTCTCTTGACTGGTGGCTCTGCCTCATGTTTTGAGTACTATATTGAACAGGAGTGATAATAACAGACTTCTTTGTCAATTTTTCAATCTTCTCCCATTCATTATTTGTTGCCAGTAGGTCTTTCATAAATAGCTCTTATCAGATTGAGTTAGGGTCTTTTCACACCTATTTTCTTAAAGGTTTTTACTATGAATTGATATTTTATTTTTTCAAGACTTTTCCTGCATATACTTACAAGATTGTGTGATTATTGGCCTGGCTTCTGTTATGTGTGTTACATTTATTGATGGTGTACATTGAGTCATTCTTGGATCCCTGGAGTGAAGCCTAGCTTGTCATGGTGCATGATCTTTTTGAGGAATTGTTGCATTGTTTGCCAGTGTCTTCTTGTGGATTTTTGTATGTGTGTTCATTGTAGACACTGGTCTGTCATTTTCTTTTTAAATTGTTTCCTTGTGTGAGTTTGGAATCAGGATAATGCCAGCATCCAGGAATGAGTCTGGAAGTGCTCTTTCAACTTCATTAAAGAGTTTGAGGAGTATTGGCATCTTATTGACACTGAGGGTCTTGTGAAATTTAGCAGGAAATCCATGGGGACCTGGGCAATTTTTTAGTTGGTAGATTTTTTTATTACTGCCTCAGTTTTATTTCTCTTCTCTGGATTGGTTCAGTTTTTGTAACATTTATCTGCCTAAACTTTGTTCACTTCTTGAAATTCTCCAATTTGCTTTAGTACAATTTTTCATAGTAATTTCTCATGATTTTATGGGTTTTGGTGGTGTCCAACATGATTTTGTCTTTTTCACTTCTAATTATGTTGATGGGTGTCTTTCTTGTTTTCATAAGTTTGATTAGGAGTGTGCTTACTTTTCATTTTGTTTCAAAGAATTTACTTTTGATTTGTTGGTCATGTTGATTTTTTTTAGTTTCAATTTCTTTTGGTCTTTATCCTTTCCCTCCTTGTAGTAGGTTTGGGCATTGGCAATTCTCGCTATTCTGATTTCTTGAGGTGTATTATTAGGTTTACTTGAGTTTGTTTTCTCTTTCTAACATAAGCATTCATAGCAATAAATGTCTCCCTTAGGACTTCTTTTGTTTTATTCCATCTGTTCTGGTGTTTTGTATTGGCATTATCATTTGATTCTAGCATTAATTTCTGTCTTGATTTTTCTGTGAGCCACTGAGTGCTCAGGAGTTTTTAATGTCCAATTGTTAGTGAAATTTCTGTGGTTTCTTTTATGATTTGTTTTTAATTCCAAAGTACAATGATAGTACACATGGGGTGGTTTTAATTCTTTTGCATTTATTTAAGCAAGCTTTACATACTAACCTGAAGTCTGTTTCGGAGAAAGTTTTAGTGCTTCTGAGAAGAATGTGCATTCTATTGCAGTAGTATATAACCCTCTGTTTATCTCTATTAAGGCCATTTGTTTGAACATGTGGCTCATGCTGACATTTTTGAAGTTTTTGTTTAGTTGAACTGTGTCTCTGTGAGAGTAGGATAGTGAGATCACTCAGTAGGTTGTGCTGGTGTTTCTTTGGTCTTTCATATTCAGCAGTGTTTGTTTTGTAAAGTTAGATACCCCAATGTTTTCAGCAAGTATATTTACTATTGTTGTCTCTTTCTATTGAATTGTTTCCTTAAATAATATGAAGTGACCTTCTTTGCCTATTCTGATCAACTTCTGCTTGAAATTTACTCTGAGAATAAAAATGCTACACCACTTGCTTTCATTTTCTGGTTCATGGAACATTGTTTTCTATCCTTTGATTTTTTATTCTGTGAATTTTTATGGATTAAAAGAGTTCCTTGAATGCAAAAAACTGTTAGGTTCTCTTCCTTGACCAGTAAGTATACCAATCTATGTTTTTTAATTGGGAAGTTGAGGCTATTTACACTGACAGTTATTAGTGAAAAGTATTGACTTAATTCCTATCATTGTGTACTTTTTCTGTTGTTGAATCCTTACGTCATCTTTTTATTGTTTAATTACTTGCCTTATTTGAGGTTGTGGTTCCATCTGACATTTTGGCTTTGTTGGTTTCACTGTCTCTGTCCAGGCTCTTTTTGAGTATTATTTGGAGCACTTAATTTATGTTTATGTTGCTTTTAAGGTGTTCCTGGTCATGGAATGTCCTTATTTTTCCATCAATTTTTATAGATATAGTCTAGATTGGAAGTTGTTCCTAGGATTTAAAACACTTCATTACAAGCTCTCTCAGTCTTTCAAATTTGTGTTGAGAAGTCTGTGTCCGTCCTACTGAGTTTACATTTATATGTGACATTGTTCCTTTTCTCTGACAGCTTTTAAGATTCAGCCTTTATTTTGGACATCTGGGATTTTGACTATGGTTTGTTGCAGGGAGCTTCTTTTCTCAGTGTAGCTATGTGGTGTTCTTTAATATTTACTTACCTATTTGTTAGTTCTTTCCTCATACATGGAAAATTTTCCACTATGATTTCTGTAAACAGGTGTTTTATTCCATATGTGTTGTCTTCTAATTTCTCTCTAAATCTAACTAGTGTTAGGTTACTCTTATTTGTATCACCTAGAAGCTGTTGGGTGAAATTTTCTTTTATGATTTTTTAAGACCACTATGAGTAAACTGGCATGGATTTCCATGTCATCCTCAATTTCTGAAACACTCTCTTCACCTTTGTCATTTCTGCTGTTTGTGAATTCTATGGAATTCTTTATCTTTGGCACTTTCATGTGTTACTTTTTCAGGGAATACAACTTTGGTAACTTTGTCATTCATATTTTAATCTATCTTAATCAGCTCATTAAATTCTTTATTTGTTTCTCCCATATCTACATTGTTTAATTTTTATATTAGTTCCATGATTTCTGTGGTTGTGTCCTCTGAACTTGCTGATTGTCTTTACTTCCTCTCCAGTCATTTCATACAGTGAAGCTATCTGGCGTTTCCTTCCCTCCCCATCAGTGCTCCATTGGTCTACTTTGGTAGAACTGGAAGTCTGTGTGGATATTTTGTTGCTTTGATTTTTCATATCTCTCTCTCTCCCTCTCTCTCTCTGATTCTGAGACTTGAGTTCAAATACAGTCCAGAGATTTTGTTGTTGATACAGGGATCTCTTTAGTTAGCTTCTGTTTTTGAATGATATTTTCTTGGCTTTATTTGACAGAGATATTGTTCACCTTGTCAATTTATTCAAGCTAATTGGATTGGACACTGTCAATCTGTTTTAAAGAGGGAACTTCTACTGGTTATAATAGTGTACCCAGAGCCATGCACATGTTAATAACAAACATTAAAATCTGTAGTAATAATTTCACCCTTTTACCAATACCTATAAAAATGATATTGTATTACTATTTGTGATTGATCTGGTATATAGGAATTCAGGGGAGGCAAAAAGAAAAGGTAAAAGGAAGGGATATGTTAATGAGAACAGAGGAAGTTAAGAAAAATGTAAATATGCTAAACAATAGTTAAGAAGTCAGACTCTACTGAAGTTATTTTATAGCTGGGGTTAAGGGCTAATGTTGAGGAGATTTGAAAGAGTGCTTTTGCAGGTAGGAAGATATATGCAGATGGATGGAAATGTATTTAGAGATTGAGGGAGGCTGTGGGATTGTGTGTGCCTATGTTTGTAGGTAGTTTTGTTTAGATCCTCTAACCTCATTTTTGTTAGGATTATCCTGGAATGCCCTTAAATACTACTGTTTAAATTATAGCACGGTTGTTTCTTATTCTCTCATGCACTTACATAGCCCTCTGTTATGCTGTTAGATAGACTGAGAGGAGGATGTGGAAAGCAAGAGGTAAAATAGTAAGGAATAGAGAAGTACAAACAATAAGAAGGAGTGTCAAAAGATAGGAGGGAAGCAGCACTGAAAGAGAGAACAGGCCAAAAAGGAAACCCTTGCAACTTAAAGTATAAAAATTGCTGCCAACCAATAAAGAAGAATCAAAAGAAAGAAGACAAAAAAATAAAAAAAAAAAAGAAATAAAAACCAGGTTGACCCAAATGCAGCCAAGCCACAGTGCTACAATGACTACAATTACCAAACTAACAATAGAAGCAATCATAAACATCTTCACACAGTTATTGCAACATGAACCCAGAGCTTCCTTTCAGCTCCCCATATGCTGGTATTATTGTCTGGTCTCAAGAAGCCATGCAGTTTCCACTGCAGCCTGACAATTGCCTGTCTGAAGCCTTGAGCATGCCAGTTCCCTCCCAGCACACGGCAAGTCTTGCTTTTGAGCTTTAGAGCGCCCCCTTCAGAACGCTGTGGATTGGATTTTCTGCCTCAGTTTGGGGAAAAAAATATTGCAAGGGGAAATAAATACAAATGGTCCAAGAAATCTTGGCACCACAAGATAGAACAAGGTAAAAACTCCCTATGTTAAATTTCAGAATCTATTTGAGGATCCTTAATTCTCAACAAAGCTATATTAATTAATGTGAAGTAATATTTTATTGCCCCAGTATATTGAATTTCTAAGACAATCATTTCAGTAGTAAACAAATTTTTGGTCTAATATATAATTTCAATTTAATGTATATTGGAGAGACAGATTAGACTGGCAGTTTCTACTTATAGTTTGCTTGTTTTCTTTTGTCCCCTGATGTCTAATTATTATTCAATTTCTATATCTATTAAAGCTGAAAACATTAATATATTTCTGACAGTTTGACAAGTTAACAAGGAAAAATAAGTGAATTGACATGATGTCTCTTGTGAGATAGATTATGAGACACTTTTTGTACCTTTAGATAATTTATATGAATTATATATTTTCTACTCTCCTGTTCCTCTGAAAGTACAATTTATATTCCTTCTTTATAAGTTGACTGCATGTTTTCTTACATTGATCTACATCTATGCTGGTATAATTTGAATATAGTGATGACTAAATTCCCATGTACTGATACAATTACATTTGCGAAAAGGAAAATGTCAAATAAATATGGGTACAGAACACAAGGCATAGTCCCTCAAAAGCAATGCTAGCCTGCCTTATGCTAAATTAAATGAGGGCATAGACTCCAGCACCTGCCTGACTAGTTTGTATTTGTCCTCCTTATCTCAGACAAGTCAAACACCCTCCCCACAATTCAATTTAATTATGTGAACAATGATAGTAATAATGTTTTCTTCAGATTGATTTCAGCCTTGACACATGTATAGGATAATGTTTGATAAGGTGCAAGTACTACCTGAATGTGAGGTTTTGCCGTGGAAATGAGAAGATGCAAGTGGTTCGAGTGGAGACTGCCAAGGAAGAACCCATGTGTTTCTCACAGGGCTCCATTCACTACTTTAGGCTTTAGGTAAACTGTGGCACATCTCTTGCAAAGGAGATACTTAATAACATTCTTTAAAACCACATGGCTGGACTGAAGAAAAAAAGATCGAAAAGAGACCAACGGAACCTATTTGAGGGGATAGGAATATGGTTTGAATTCAGAAGGGAACACTGAAATCACTTTCTAAAGCCTCCAAAGAAAAAGTGAGGTTTGTTTTCTTCTAATACCTTTAATTGATGTGAGAAAAAATTAATATTAATTTTTCTAAGATGTGAGGTGTCTGTTAAGTATAGAGAAGCTTCTTTAAAAAAATTTAAATGATGAATACAATTAACTAAAAGTATACAATTAGATGTCTCTAACACACAATTATAATAAAAACTGTTCATCCTATTTTGATTGATTCTGAGTTCTGTTTATTATTCATCAAAATCTCCCAGAAGGAAGAGAGCTGTATGAATATTTCTAAAACTGTATCCATAAAGGAGGTGAACATACAGGATAAATGAATATTTTAAATATCTGTTCATTTGCTTTACATAAAAACAGTGTCTTGTGTCCATATTTGTGAAAGAGCATTCATAAAAGAAGTTAATATTCCAAAGAATAAATGAATAATGTATAATGTATTGACATTTGAATTGAGATTATATGTAGTATGCATTTTATTCATATATGATAGGTACCTTAATTTGGACTGAGAGTTCTTTTTGTGTTAAACAATATGTATATTATCCTTAAGCATTTATGATTGTAAGTCCTGGTAAAAATGAAGGTGCAAGCTATACAGATTTTGCCACATTATTAGTCAATATGAAGGAAATATATGCACAAACTGGGAAAAAATGCAAAATAATTATACTAAAAATATTGTCTGAAATCTAATATATAATTCTTTTTAACTAGGTATCACTTTAAAAAATTTATGGTAAATATATATGTAGATATATAGTACACCACACATTGTGTGTGTGTGTGTGTGTGTGTGTGTGTGTAATTCCCATCAAACTGTGTTTGATGGGAATTGTATAGAAAAAATATTGTATATTTTATAAATGGTATAGAAAAAATATATTTTATAAAACCTTTAATTCATTCTTAATCTTTTCTTTACTTCAAAAGGCAAGGAAATAAAACCTCAATATAAATTTTCCTCCAGTCTACTAATGTGAGGCATGAGCCCCTTAGATTTTTTCAGTTTTCTGTAATTCCTCAGGTAAAAAAATATACTTCATTTATAACTCTGCTTTCTCGAGTCTTATACTAATAAACTTTTATAGGTGATTCCTTTTCTATCCATGCCTGGGCAACCCATATTGTTTTAACGCTGAGCTGCTGGGCTCCTGGTCACAGTTTTCCAAATGACAAGAAAACTTTATAGCTCCAGGTTTGAACACTGATCATAGTTTGAACAGCAGCCATCCCAGAAGCCTCTGACTTTGACCGCTTTCTGCTGTCACCTATCTTAGCCCTTGAGAGCTGATCAACTTCCTCTCAGCACTGTGATTTTGAGTTCTGCCTTCACTTTAGGCACCTGAAGATTTTTAATTTTATCATTTTGAGAAACTGAGCAATTGTCATATGCTAATAAAGGCTATTTGAAATCAAGCCTGTTTAGGATAAGAAAACTCCTTGGAGTTTGCACCAGCTATCATTTTGACTTAAAGCTTTACTTACTTTTTCTATAGTAGGAAGATGTACCTTGATTTCACATAATATAAGTGTCTTTGGTGCTGTCAAAATTGGTCTATAAAAATATGTAAATTGCTAAGAGATACATGTAAGTATTTCCAGTTTTTGCAACTGAAATTATTTTAGATATTTTGGAGGGAGATAAGTTTCCTTTCAAGGACTGTTATCTCACTTAGCACCATGTACATTTGTCATACATGGTTTTATTATATTGAGATACATTTCTTCTATACCTAATTTGTTCAGAGGTAGTCTCATAAGGAGAAATTGGACTCAGGGATACTTTTTTTTGCATTTATTGAGATTATCATATAGTTTCTGTTCTCTATTCTGTTGTGGTAGTGCATTGTGTTTCCTGGTTTACATGTTTGACTATCCTCCTATATCTGGGAATATTCTATTTGATGATGGCAATAATATTTTTAATATGCTGTTGGCTTTGGTTTGCTAGTAATTGTTGAGGCCATCTGCTTATATTCATCAGCTGTATGGGACTGTACCTTGTTTTTTTGTTGTGTTCTCTATGGTTTTGGTATTCAGATACTGCTGACAACAGAACATTAAGTTTGCTGACATCAGAACCATAAGTCTAGAAAAAACTTACTCCCTTCTCTCCAACTTTTTGGAGTACTTTAAAATAAGTCTCCTTTCTTTATATGGTATAAATCAGCAGTAAAGCCATCTGGTCTTGGGCTTTTCTTTGATGAAAGACTTTATATTGCTGATTTGATTTCATTATTCTTTATTGGTCAGCTCTGGTTTTCTATTGCTTTATGATTTATGCCTCTGTGTGTTTTATGTGGTGAAATATTAAAGTATTTTTTAAAACTTGAAATAGAAGACTTGCTACTTAAAATGAAAACAATAGAATTTGGAAAACTGTTGTTTTGGAATAGAAATTTTTTCCTTCCATGTAAATTGCCTACTCTATATTGACAGGGAAAGCAGTGACTACTCAGAGATAGCATTAATGCAGCCTGTAGGGAAGCAACACCTTATACAGGATTGATTAGAATTGGGATCTGGAACGGAATGCAAGGCACATAGCATGACTGGGCAGTGTGGACCCATGACACCATATGTCATTGTAGCCAAATAATTATGACCTCTCAATGTCATCTGGAGAGAACTGAGGGCATTTTTGGGAAAAGTGAAGGTGTAAGAAAGTGGAAGTAGCATACAAATAGTTTTCATAATGGAACAAATGAAAGAAATTCTCTAAATAGAGCAGAGGAGTTTTCTGAATCAGGAAAAACTCTGTACAGGACTTACTGTATTGTACACCAAGAAGTCAGAGGTTTTATTACCATTATAAAAGTGACTTGATCTTATAAATATGGATGATGAGTGAGAGATAAGAAATTACTGCAAAAGTAAAGGCAGTGGAACACGTAGGTGAGTAGAAAAATAGACACAAAATGCAGAGGCTTTATTTCTTAGTTATGGCTCCCAGGAAACAACTATCCAGAAACTCTACAAAATTCTAAGTCCTTGTATTATTGACTATAAAACAAAGAATAATAATTTTGTTTTAACACTTCTATAATTGTTTATAATAACTCTAATAATGTTTATTTAAAAAAAATAATGATCATTTCTTATTTATTTGAAATATTACAAAAGGTTCTATATGGGAGCTTGAAATAAAATACTCCAAATGAATAATGTATAAGAAACAAAGGGGGACTCTCGGCCCACATGGGCTGGCCTGAGGAGAGCTTAAGACCAGTACTCCCAGGAGTTGAGTTCATGTCCACCCCCCTAGGACAGGGAATTGTGACCCAGAGGTTCCACCAGCCCCAGTTCACCACACCCAGCTTCCAGCTCTCAATTTAGGGAGCCAAGTGCCTACAGGGGAGGTGGGATGCTCCAGGAGCTGAGGGTGCAGGAGGTGATTTGCCACACACCCATAGGAAGCTTTGGAACACTGCTCAAAGCAAGGAAATATAGAAAAATGACAAAAAGAAAGACCAAAAGACAGGCCCAAATCTCCAGCGCACCCCAAGAAAGCCTAGGATCCATGTACACAGAAGAAAATACAAGCCTGAAATGACTGAAATGATATCAACTGAAATAAAGAAGTAACTAGTGGAAGCTATGGAGAAATTCAAAGCAGAAATAATTGCCCAGGTAAAAGAAGAAATGATAAAAGTAGTGAAAGAAATAGCGAACACATCTAGTGAAGACAGAGCTAAAAAAATTAGAGGAACAAAGCAAACAGATAGAATCCCTGAATGAACACTATAAGAAACAAACAGAATACATAAAGCAGATTCAAAAAGATATACAAGAAATCAAAAATTCTATTGAAAGCTGTCAAAACCACCTCAATGAAAATGAAGATAGAATTTCAGAACTCAAAGATAAGATTGCAGCTAGTGAACAAGAAAGGAAAGATGTTTTTGAAATAACAAAGACTCAGAAAATAACAATTCAACAGCTGCAAGATGCTGCAAAGAAAAATAACATAAGATTAATAGGAATCAATGAAAAAGAAGGGGACAGCCCAAATGATATCAAGACAATATTTACAAAAGTAATAGCTGCAAACTTCCAAAACATGAGAATAGAAACTGACATGTGGATCCGTGAAGCATACAAAAGCATATAGAACTTTATAAAACTACACCCAGACACATAATAATCACCATCCCAGATATTCACCGTAAGAAACAAATACTAAAAGCTATTAGAGAGAAAAGACAGATCACCTATAAAAGAAAACCTATCAGAATCATAGCAGACTTCTCAACACAAACAATGAAGTCAAAAAGAGCATGGAGTGAAGTATTTCAGATCCTAAAGGAAAACCACTTCCAACCCAGACTGACAAAACTCTGCAAAACTGTCCTTCAAAATGGATGGAGAAATAAGATACTTCCATGGCAAAGAATAGCTGAAAAAGTCATTAACACCAAACTAACCCTACAAAGAATACTGAAAGACATTCTAGAAACACATAGGATAAAACCACCAAGCTAGGCAGACAATTAAACAGAATGGAAAGCTAAAGATACAACAGCAGATAGATAACATGTTAACAATAAACCAATGTATAACAGTTATAACCATTAATGTAAATGGCCTCAACTCACCAATCAAAAGAGACAGACTGGCAGAATGGATCAAGAAACAACATCCAACCATATGCTGTCTGCAAGAAATCCATCTAACCCAAAAGGAAACCCATAGACTGAAAGTCCAAGGATGGAAAACAATAACTCATGCAACAGGAAACCAAAAAAAAGTGGGAGTAGCAATCCTGTTTGCAGACAATGTGAACTTCAAACCAAGAATGATCCAAAGAGAAAAAGAAGGTCACTACATACTAGTTAGGGGAAAACTTCAAGAGGAAGAGATAACAATCTTAAATATATATGCACCAAATTCCAGAGCACCCAGCTATATAAAGCAAATATTAACAGAAATGAAAAATCAAATAAGCAATAAAACAATTATAACAGGAGATTTTTGTTAAAATCACACAATTGACACAAAGGGACAGATCAACTAGACAGAAAATCAGCAAAGAAATAAGAGAATTCAATCACACCTGTAAACAAATGGACTTGATAGACATATATAGAGTGTTCCCTCCAACAACATCAGAATATACATTGTTCTCAGCAGAACATGGGACATTCTCTAAAATAGACCATATACTAGCCCACAGAACATATTTAAGTAAATGTAAAAGAATTGAAATTATCCCATGCATGTTATCGGATCATAGTACCATGAAATTAGAAATTAAAAACAAAAGCAACTGCAAAAACCTCACAAACACATGGAAACTGAGTAATACACTCTTGAGCAATCAGTGGGTCATGGAGGAAATTAAAGAAGAAATTAAGCAATATGTACAAGCAAACAAAAATACAAACACAACTTACTGGAATTGGTGGGATGCAATGAAAGCAGTCCTCAGAGGAAAATTTATTGCACTGAGTTCCCACATCAGGAAGAAAGAATGAACACAAATAAACAACCTGATGCTACAACTCAAACATCTAGAAAAAGAAGAGCAAGCCAAGCCAAAAGCCAAAAGACAGGAGGAAATTATAAAGATTAGAGCAGAAATTAATGCAACAGAGACTAAGAAAGCAGTTCAAAGGATCCATGAATCAAAGAGTTGGTTCTTTGAAAGAATAAATAAAATTGATAAGCCCTTGGCCAACCTTATTTTAAAAGGGAAGGAAAAAACTCAAATTCATGCAATAAGGAATGAAAAAGGTGAAATTACTATAGACTCGGTGGAAATACAGAAGATCATCAACACCTATTTTGAAAACCTCTACTCTCATAGGTTCAATAACAACAGAAGAAGTAGACGGATTCCTAGATACATTCCTAGAACTACAAAAGCTGGATCAGGAAGATGTAAAACTGCTGAACAACCCAATTTCTATTAATGAAATTGAAAATGTAATTAAGTCCTTGCCAACAAAGAAGAGCCCAGGCTCAGATGGATTCACTGCAGAATTCTTCAAGAAATACAAAGAAGACTTAATGCCGACACTCCTCAAACTCTTAAATGAAATTGAAAGGGAAACAATTCTTCCTAAGTCATTCCTGGAAGCAAATATTACTCTAGTACCAAAACCTGAGAAAGACCCAACTAAAAAAGAGAACTATAGGCCAATCTCCCCAATGAACATAGATGCAAAAATTCTCAGTAAAATATTGGCAAACAGGATGCAGCAAATCATCAAGAAGATTATACAACATGACCAAGTGGGATTCATCCTAGGAATGCAGGGATGGTTCAACATACATAAATCAATAAATGCAACCCACCATATCAGTAGAGCCAAAAGCAAGAACCACATGATCATCTCTATAGATGCAGAAAAAGCTTTTGATAAGGTCCAATACTCATTCATGGTAAGAACCTTACAGAGAATTGGAATAGATGGTCTTTACCTCAATATGATAAAGGCCATCTACAACAAACCTACAGCCAGCATCATACAAAATGGCCAAAAACTGAAAGCCTTTACCTTAAAATCAGGTACAAGACAAGGATGTCCCCTGTCCCCGCTCGTATTCAACATAGTACTGGAAATACTAGCCATAGCGATTAGACAAGAGAGAGAAATAAAAGGAGTAAAGATAGGAAAAGAGGAAGTTAAATTATCATTATTTGCAGATGACATGATACTTTACATGAAGACCCAAAACTCCATTGAAAATCTCCTAGATATAATAAATAAATTCAGCAATGTAGCTGGATACAAAGTCAATATTAAAAAATCAATAGCATTCCTATACACTACCAACAAAAATACTGAGAGAGAAGAGAAGCCATATCCTTCACACTAGCATCCCAAAAAATGAAATACTTAGGAATTAATGTCACTAAAGAAGTAAAAGAGCTATGCAAGGAAAATTATAATACCCTGAAAAAGGAAATTGAAGAGGACCTCAGAAAATGGAAAGACATCCCTTGTTCATTGATAGGAAGAACAAACAATGTGAAAATGGCCATTCTCCCAAAATTACTATACAGATTCAATGCAATCCCAATCAAAATACCACTAAAATACCTCATAGATCTAGAGAAATTACTCCTAAAATTCATCTGGAACCAGAAGAGACATAGAATAGCAAAGGCAATTGCAAGCCACAAAGGCAAGGCAGGAGGTATCACAATCCCTGACTTGAAATTATACTACAAAGCTACAGTAATAAAATCAACATGGTACTGGAATAAAAATAGACCTTGAAGATCAATGCAATAGATTAGAAGATACAACCACAAACTCACTCAACCACCTTATCTTTGATAAAGGGGCCAAACATGCTCACTGGAAGAATGACAGTCTCTTCAACAAATGGTGTTGGAAAGATTGGCTATTCATATGCAGAAGACTAAAACTAGACCCATGTCTATCACCATGTACTAAACAGAAATCTAAAGAGATCAAAGATCTCAATCTTAAAACAGAAACACTAAATTTGTTATAAGACAAAGTAGGCAAAAATGTTGAAGACATAGGGGTAGGTAGAGAATTCATGAACAAGAATCAAACCACACGGGAAATACTTCCCAGAATAACTGGGACCACATCTTATTAAAGAGTTTCTACATGTCAAAAAAGATTTCCAGCAGAGTGAAAAGAAAACCCACAAATTGGGAAAAAAAAATCTTAATGGATTGTCCCTCAGACAAAGGACTTCTGTCTAGAACTTATAAAAAATTTTTTAAAATCACACCCTCGAAATTCAAAGACCAAATATAAAATGGGCATCTGAAATGAATACACAGTTCTCAGATGAAGAAATATGAATGGCATATAAATACATGAACACATGTTCATCATATTAGTCATGAGAGAAATGCAAATTAAAACCACACTGAGATTCCATCTCACCACAGAAAGAATGGCCAGGATAGAAAACAGTACCAACAACAAGTGCTAGAGAGGCTGTGGTGAAAAAGGAACTCTTCTGTACTGTTGGTGGGAGTGTAGACTGGTGCAACCACTGTGGAGGTCAGTCTGGAGATTCCTCAAAAATCTAGGTTTGGAAGTTGCATTTGACCCAGCTATTCCACTTCTAGGCATATTCCCAGAAGAACTGAAAACATCGTACCACAGTGATGTATGTGCACCCATGTTTATAACAGCACAATTTGTAATAGCCAGATCTTGCAAACAACCTAAGTGCCCATCAACTGAGGAATGGATAAAAAAGTTGTGGCATTTGTGCAATGGAGTACTACTCAGCTATAAAGAATGATCACATTGATATTTATAAATAAATGGACACGACTTGAGACCATACTCATAAGCGAAATAAACCAAACTCACATGTGTATATACCATATAGTCTCCTTAGTATGAGAGTTGGTAAGAGTATATAAGATTTTATGGCAATCATGATTTCCCATTTCATTGCTTTGAAGCCTTTCAATGTTTTCATTCATCAGTTGGAATGGTTTTATTCTGTTTTGTTTGACTTTGTTATGTGTGATGGTATGAACAGCTGTTTTGAAGAAAACAAAACATTATGGCAGCCATTGCTGATTTAATATCATCTTGCTTTGCAGTTCTACCATGCTTCTATTCTTCTATTACCATCGGTTCTATCATGTTTTAGCTTATTGGGATTTTAATATATGTAATAGTATAAACAAATTTTTTATTGCAAATGAGATATTATAGTACCCATTGATCATTCTCTGTTAGTTGGTTTAGAATGCTCTATAATTCTTTCATTCTTTTGAATGGTTTTATACTATTGTGTTATGTTTGATATTATTGTATTTGAAACTATGCTCAACTATAGCAGAGAAAGAGATATTTTGATAGCTACTGTTAATGTCCTGTTGTGTTATTGTAAAGTGC
This sequence comes from Dolichotis patagonum, assembly GCA_004027295.1. NCBI lineage: Eukaryota > Metazoa > Chordata > Mammalia > Rodentia > Caviidae > Dolichotis > Dolichotis patagonum. Next base: position 15,462 of record PVJX010017360.1, read on the forward strand.
TGTGTTGTTTACGTTGTTCTGTTCTGATCTGCTTTGTTCTGCCCTTTTGTTTTATTCTCTTTTAAGTAAAAAAGTTTTAAAAAAAGAAACAAAGGAAGAAAGGAGGGGAAAGAACAAAAGAGAGACAATGGAAGGAAGGAAAAAAAGAAGAATCTTAAATATATTATCAATGATTATACCCCATTAATATGATAGAAGATTCCAAAATATAAAAATTAATATGCATCTGTCACCAAGAACCACTTCTTCTAATTACTTATTAAAATTTGATGAAGAGAAGAGAAAAGAAGGTAAAAAGAGTTAGGTTACAAGATGCACACGTACCAGTTCTTCATGATGAAATCACTTATTAATTATTGAAAACAAATACTAATTAAAAAAGAAAGAAAAAAGGTAAAAATTTGAATATTACCCAACATATTTCTTCTAATCAAAAAAAGGAAAAGTTCATAGCATATTTTGAGGTTAATGAATATGAAATGAAATCATTATTAGTATCAAGAGGCATCCAGGAGTCAGAAGGTACAGAACCAGTTAGGGTAAATAGCAGGTTGCTCCCCGCAATCTAAAAACTGAGGGAGTTAGTGGGACCCAAAATGTGCAGTGCACCTTGTGGGAGTGAAAGGGGAAGAACTATCTAAAAAAGGATACAGAAGATATTGTTAATAGTGTATCAGAATTTAAAATCTACATTATTCTTACCACTTTGTTTAGATGGATTATATTCTGTTCCATTGTTTCTCCTTACACTAGATTTGAGGGCACAGACAGCTATCCCAAAATAGCAGGGTATATTACAGTAATCATTCTTAATTTCCTATTAACTTAATCTGAAGCCCTGTGTAACTTACACTGTCTTATTATGACTGATCTTATTTGAATCTGGTTTGTTAGATTGCTCTTTTATATTGACTGATTTTATTCGAATCTGTTATGATTGATAGTATCAAGTCTGAGAGTATAAACAACTACACTGAAGATGACAAGATTCACTAGGATACCCTCTCTGGTTTGATTATTACCTGATTTTGAAGTCTTATAATGTCTCCAATGTTTTGTTTTTATTAATATTGTTATATACTGCTGAGACATCATGGTAACCATTGTAGATCACCTTGTATTGTGGTTTTATACAATTTTTTCATTTCATGTTTTTCTAGGAATTTGTTTTGTTTCATCTTGCTTTGTTTTGTTTTTCCCTCTAGTACAGAAAGGATAAATATACATGTAGAGACTCATGCATGTGTAGAGCTTATAAACAGTTTATGAGAACCAATTATATAATGCATGATGAAATGAACAACTACTTTGAAAAAAAGAGACACTACAGTACCCAGTGCTGATTCCATAGCATCATGATGTGAAATCCAGCAATACTATCATTCTTTGTTCAGAGTGATTTTAGCCTGTTTTGTTTTGTTTAAGTTCAACATACATGAAGGTATGGACATCTATTTTGAAGAGAGACACTATGACATTTCATTGTTGGCTTCCCTATTGTCTGGTCTTGAAGACCTAAAACTCCTTCCTCATCCTGTTCAGATTAGTTCTATACTATGTTGTTTCATGTGAATTCTTTGTATGTGAAAATATAGGCAACTATTTGGAAGAAAACAAGAGACAATATGATAGGTAGTGAAAATCTCTGATTGCCTTGCTTTGAAATTTATGTCTCTTACATTGCTTTCTTGTGTTCTGTTTTGTTTTGTTTTGTTGTTTAAATTTACACTCTTTAAAATAAAAAAAATCAAGGGGCATCATTGGAGTGGGCCCTTAACTCACCTATTTTGAAATAGAAAGGATGTTTCAAATCATTAGTAAGCTATGAAAGTAAAAATGGAAATAAATGAGTAAACCCATTCTTTCCCTCAACAACTGTCTCATTTGTCATGAGTTTACTATGAGTGTAGAATGATCATAATTTTTCTTGTCTTACAAATAAATAGTTGAAGCACAAAGGTAAATGATGGGCCAAGGATTTAGCTCAGTGATATAAGCGCCTGCCTTGCAAGCACGAGGTTGTGAGTTTGATCCCTGGTACTGATAAAAAAGAAAAGTAAATGACTTCTCTTAGAGAATGTTAGATATTATTAATGCAATAAGCAAAGAGAAGAAATATGAAACAGTAATGATAGAGCAGAATGATTGAAACATCTGTTAGAAAAGAATGATTCTAACTATGTGGAGATTTTTAACCAGATAGGAATTTCTGGTTACTTATATGCCCACTAGTAGGGTTTGATTGAGAGAATTATTTCCACAAAACAAATATGCACCAATTTGAAACAAGAGCAGTCTCACCAACATCAACGACAATATTTTCATGATGAATGTTGGTTCTACGCTTCTTTTTCTAACTTGAGACCCAAGTGACTACTTTGACCTCGTGTTTAATACACATGATGTGGATCTTGCACTACATAACTACCTCATGCTTCACGTCTATTAAGTAAATTATCTAAGATCACAAAGGCTCTTCAGTAGTTGCTTTTCGATTTGAAAGAACCTACTTAGAATATATAAACTTTTGTTTTATTATCATAAAGTTGTAGAGAAAAAAGAATCTAGAAATTGTAAAAAAAATTTGACAAAACAATTTGTAACATTTATCCATGTAGATATATAGTGGAAAGAATGAGAATGAAAAAATCTAATTTAAATTCAAATTTAACTGGTAAAATAAGGCATGAAAGTTATTTTTCCCTTTTCTTCTTTAAATCACTCACTGATTCAACATTGCATCACCCTGACTAATAAGCTGTGTGCTTTTCACAGGGCGGGAAGCACGCAGATCCAGCAGGGCTCATCTGCCTGGGGCCCCTTCCCTTCCAAATCACCCTCTGGGTCTGGGTCGGCAGGAGTTTCCAGTTTCTTTTCCAAATGTATTTAACTCCCTTCCAGGTTCCTAAAACCTTCCAGCTTTTGATCTACACTGGAGAAGGCAGACTTTACTGCTAGTATATTCCCCTTAGCTCCATAGGGAGCCAAGTTATCTGTGGCCAATACAAAGGCTGTGAACAGAGCCAGGGTGGTCAGATTCATGCACAAAAGGGCCTGCTTTCATCCTTGCAAGAGGAAGACTACATCTTAGTTTAAGAATTCTTGGGGACTAAAAGCTACATACACAACATATTGATTAACTATAGATTATAACCAATGGACAATTTTCCTAATTTCAACTTTCTTCTCTCTTGCTGATTGATCATAATATTCATTATCACATATTTTTTAAAGATTTAAATAAGTTTATATAAACTGAACAGTTTCTGTCTGATAAAGATCAAGCAAGTAAGACAATTTTATCATAACATTAGAGATAGAGAAAAGAATATTTTTAAAAAGTAAACTACCAGAAACTTTCCATTTCAAAAGTAGTAAATAAAAATAGAAAAAAAGATATAGTTTGTAAAAAAAATTATAAGATCCATTCTAATGAGAGTTTGTTTCCTTTCACTAAGAATTTCTTTCCTATGGTCATGAATACTATGACAACTTCCCGTATCTTTTGAAGGGCTACTATTAATAGCATTTCAATTGCAATACAGTTTTTTCACAGTATATGAAAGAATCTCTTAGAAAATCTTTCCCTTGTCCAGTCCTGCTTGTGAAGCTCTGATACAGGCATTTTCAAAAGTGATTTCATGTTAGAGATGAGAGCCATTTCACCAAACAATAGATACCACAAGTAGTAACACCTCTTCTAGTTGTGATGGTGAGAATTTCAAGACTGCAGTAAAACATTCCTATTGGAAGTAAAAGCAAAATTACAATAGATAAATTACTAAATTCCACATCTGTAGATAAAGGAAACATACAGAGCACAGAGGCAAAGCATTTTAGAATACTAACATGAATGCAGCAACAGTATAAATATTGCATACAGCACTGTGATTCTGCCATTAGAGGAGCAAATTTTTGGTGACCTGTGTAGCATAGTAAAAGTGTTTGGTAGGAATGTGATAACTCTAGTCCTCAGTCTCCCATACATAAATGCATAAATGTGAGTGAACTATCTGTCAAAGCTTCAAAGTGACTTCTATTCATACCACCAATCCTTAGTGGTTTTACTTACGACCTGTGTCATTGTAAATCATCTTTTTAACATGATACCCCATTACCACTACCCCACTTCTAGCATTTTCTTTGGGCATTTAACTCTGTAGTAAATTGAGGTGCCCCCCAGAGACATACACCTTCCCCCATGCAGCATATGTACAGTACTTAGGTGTTTTAGTTTAGGTTAGAAATTCTGTTTCAGTCAGGGTATAAGCCACTGCAATAGAAACTGAGTCTGGCTATTTAAAGTGGAAAAGGGTATTAGTAAAAGGATCTTAGGTGGCTCACAGAACAACCTGGAGGTGTCCAGGAAAAACAGGCTTGGTTTTGCAGGTCTGTGGCTTGCAGAGGAAGGTAGTCAGAACCAAACCATGACTGTGTCCCAGTTAGCATGGCGAGGTCATCAACACCCCCACCAATGGGAATGAGAGACCCTGCTGAACCCTTCCCTGTGACTCTTCGCCCACCTAAGAGTCAGGTCCTGAGGACAAGGGTCAGTGCCAGTTCCCTGCAACCATCAAAGTAGGCGGGAAAATAAAGCTCGTGGGCTCAGGTTTCTATAATGGAAGCTGAATTCCAGCCCTTGGCAAGACTCACGGGGGAAAATTATTCCAGAATAGCCAAGAGGGTGCCAAAAAAAGAAGCAAAATACAAGGCAAGTGCACTAATCAACTTGCGCTGTTTACAGAAATATTATTTATAGTAATATTGTGTTTTTCTTGTTTTCAGGCATGAGAGTCTTGCCATGTGAGACACTTTTCAAAATATTTAGTTATAAAACATCTGCTGGCCTCCAAAAGTCTTGGTATCCAAGTTTGTACATTGAAGTGTTTTGTGTTTGATTTAAAGAATGAACATTTGAAGTACTTGTGCATCAAGAAGATTATTTAAAATGTGTAATAGTCTTCTTTTTGGATAAAGAAAATATTCTTAATCAGGAAAATGATTATTTATACCCCTAGATCTCTCTCTCAAGTGACAAGATGCTCATATATGTACAAAGAGATGGTGGTCGATATAATGACCAATTACGATGGTCAATTCCATACAGCATAGGCCTTATACTTAGGGGTATTGATTGTATTAGAAGCAGCATATATAAAAAAAAGATTTGAGACATGTGGGTGAGGTAAGAATGTGAGCCCAAAGAATTAATTTGCTCTCCTCAGCAATTCCTACTGGTATTCTTTATTTTTATTTTTACTTTATGAAAAATAAAACATTTTCATCAAAAAACAATGTTGAGGTACTTGCTCAAACACTAGTGAAATATGTTTATGGTTATGAAATTATAAAATTCTTAAATTTTTTTTAATACTAAGTGCTAGAGAGGATATTGGAAAATGAGACAGTTACATATCTCAACGGGTGTTTAAGATGGTAACATATTTCTGAATGTGACAGGCAACATATTAAAATCACAGTGCACTTTGAGTTAGCAATGTTACTTTGACAAATGTATTTGCACAAAATCCATGTAACTGAAATAGTGCCCGACATCATAAAGTTTATATTAGGGGAAACACAGAATGAACTAAATATCCACATATGTGGGGTTCTGTCAAAATTATGATATAACTAACTAGACATGGGTGTTCAGATGTTAAAAGCAATGGTTTTTAAGTTTACCTAAATATTTGGAAAAATCACTGTACATTAATATGTGTAATGAAAGGAATGAACTTATCTAACAAATAATTTTAAGAACCTACAAAATGTCACCAGGATGCTTCCAGTTACTGAGAATACAGCAGTAAACCACACCCTCAAATGGCCTGTCTCCCCAGAGAAAGGGCTAGGAAACAAACTAGAAGACTTTCTGTTCATCACACTGAACACTTAACAGCTCTCACAAATAAGCTCTTAAAGACCTTTCATTTATTAAATTAATCTTACCTCTCATTTCTGTGACTTAGTAGAATTAACACAGGAATACCAATGTGCTCTATTCCCCCACAATTTCACAAGTCAGAAACTGAAATATATCACAGGTTCAGAAAGAAAAAACAAAATTTTAGTGAATGTCTTCCTATAAATCAGCTTTGTCTTTCTAAGCCTATATCATTAGTTTAAATCACACTAAATTATATTTTAAGAGTATCGCAGCTCACTGGATATCTTATTCACTGTTTCTCCGAAGACAGTTTTTCAGGATGATTACAGTCATGTGAGAACTCCAGGTAACTCTGAAAGGGGCTGCAGTGGGTTCTGTAGCATCTTGTGTGGGCTTCTCGTCGGGCCAGCCCGTGCCCAGCTCATCTTGGCTGCTGGCCGTGCATGACTCCAAAAGTCTGAAAGTTATTATCCAGTACGTAGGGTTCTGTGTGCATATTCCATCTTAAAGTACCTAGTGAAAAATCATTTGAAAGAGACAGTTTCATTTTAGTCTAATCATCTCTTTTTATCATTTCTCACATTTTGGCATCATAATCATTGCATTATTGAAATTTGATGGTACATATGAAAGTAGTGCACTTTCTTTTATTTATCAGACAATTTTGGAATGCTTTCCAGGCTCTAGAGCTGATGACTGATACACACTGCACTTTCCTTTTACTAGGCAGATTTTATTTCAGACAGGAGAGAAATGTTGAAATGTCTCACGATGAGGATAGAGTTTCAATGTTTCAATGGTAAAACAACAGAAAAGGATTTAAGACTAGAAGAATCAAGGAGAGCTGAAGAATGGGGAGATTTTACTTGTTATTTTAGGACCCACTAAAATACACATATAGTACTGAGAAAAAGAGATGACAAAGGCACAGATACAGCTTCTAGAAACTACTGGAATAGCAAGATAATTACTTTATCTGCCAAGAAAGTTCGACAACTTCTACTACCTTTCACCGAGCACTGAGCACAAAACAGTTCCACAGAGGCTTTGTATGTAGCTATTAATGTTGTCCTATTTAGGTAAGAGGTGACTTTAAGATGATATCAGGTGTAAGCAAGAATGCCCACCTGTACGCTTCTAATGATGCTAAAGATACCTGACCCTAAAATCAAGGAGAATACTCAGGAGAGAAAAATTCGTATTTTAGCAACGTGTTCCAAAGACCAAAAATATTATTTTGTTATACAAACTATATTTAAATACAATAGGGGAAAAAAGTAACAGCCACAGGCACAGATTCCATTTTTGATACTTTAAACGTGTGCTACTTAGAATCAGTCACTTCTAATCAGATATTGAACATCACGGCAGGTTCAAAAGAGAATTTGGAGGCAGAGTCAGTCTGTGGTTCTGTTCAGCATCTGCCAACTGAATGAAAGGAAAATCTTGAAACAAATTTCTAAGTGGAAAAATGACCCACATTCTTGACAAAATAACTGCTAGGATGGTACTAAATTGTGTGGAAGGAATAAGTCATACCCAATAGCTTCACTTTTTCTCTTTTCCATATAGCAGTCTTAATACTATGCAATAATTTCCTGTCTCCCAGGTGGCTTGCAGTTCAGAACTAACGTTCCATTCTTCCCCTTCACGTACACAAGCATTTACATAATGACCCAGATCCCCTCACCAAAGCCTTTTTTGTTGTTGTTGTTCCAGATCTCATTTTCCCAGATGGTATTAAAACGGAATTTGACATAGCTTAGCACCTGCGTGCATAGATTTTTTAAAGTGTTTTCTTGTGGAGTTTTTTCCACAATGCATTTTAAATTTTTCTCAAAAAATTCTTGCTCAAAAGAGATGTATTTTATAAAGAAATAAAAATAATATAAAATTGATGAAATTAAATGCACATTCTGGTTTCTCTCAAATATTGTTTGAAAAGAGCAAAAGAAATAAGAAATAAATTATTCAATTACTCTGTTGAAAGAAGATCACACAATAAAAACTGTCTGCACTAATTATGTAATTAGATAGCATGTCAGCTAATAAGAGTGATATTTGAAATCTTAATATCAGTGATTTTGAGGTTTGACTTTCTTTTTTTGCCATGCTACCATATGTTTCCTGTCAGTAAAGAGGACACTATTTGGTAAATAAGCACTATTCAGGAAAGATATTTAAAATTTATTGAAAATAGTGAATGAATGAGTTAATTAATATATTACCCAAGAAAATTATCAGGGACTTTGTTTCTTTCCATGTGTCGAGTACTGAAATAGGGATTTAATAAATCTTTAAGGAAGAGCAGGCAAGACATGTGCAACAAGTTAGCTAAAATTTTTGAAGGAAAACAAAAATTATGAGGGCTGTTTTCTATAAGAAGAATCAAGAGTTTATTTTTAAAAAGGTGATTTTTCAGCTGTTTGGAGAGAGAGAGAGAGGGAGAGGGAGAGGGAGAGGAAAAGAGAGAATATGAATGAGAATAGACATAGAAGACTTCTAAGAAAAAAGACCTCTATAATAGCAAGTTTTTAAACAAAAAGCTAAGTCCAAAATTCATCTGACTATGATAATTAAAAAAGAAATTCACATCTTCATTATAATTATTAAAAATCAAATTCAATGAGAATATAATGCTTTGGTGATAATAATTTGAACCTCGTAAATGTTTGAAGGACATAGAAAAATTGTAACTAATCAAGTTTCACAGGGAAAAGGAAAGGGAATAAATAAACCACATTTTCATCTCATAATGTTGGAATTACATTGTCATAGGATGTTGAAATTTTTATTTGGTCTCTTATGATTTTGACTCTGACTGAAAACTTATAACAAAGAACTAGAAATCCAGTGTCCCAAATTGAATAATTGGGAACAAACTATTCAAATGTGACTCTACCACTTACAGTCTTGTTAACCTCTTTTAGATTTCCAGAGAAAGGTGAAGAAGAAAGAATAGGAATCAGGGTAGAGGTCAAAGGACCCCAACTAAGAAGGAATGAAGGAGCATGTGAGAAACTCTTTCCACAGTTGCTCACCTTAGAAGGGTGTGATGAAACTTCAAGAAAATCAAACAGAAAGTAGAAGTGCCTGCACCAGCAAGGGACTGTCCAATGGGCTGCTTAAATCACAGATTTATTTCAAACATCATCTTTCCCCTCTCTGCTCCTGGAAAATATGTATTAAAATCAGATGACAAGGGTCAATAAAGAATCGGAATTCACCAAGGTATTAAATGGAACTGACGTCCTCACCAGTTGGATATTGGAAAATTTCTAAGAACTCAGTCATTTTTCTTTTAAAATTATTTTAGTTGTAAAACTATGACTCTTCTATATTAAAAATAATCCAATTTAATATTAATATAGAAAACTAAAAAAATTACTGATCTTTATTTTTGCTTCTGATACTGGTGATGGAAATTAGAGTCTCACGCTGAGCTTTATCTCCTACTTTTTAAATTAATTGTTTAATTTCTGAACTTCCTGTGGATCTCCTGCCTCAGCTTCCCAAGTAGCTGTAGCTGAGATTACAGGCAAGTGCCCCTGTGTCCAGTAATGTCAGTTTAACATTAGTAATTTTTATTGATCCACATAAACAGAATATCTTCTTGAATATTCATGAAGAACTTATTTTCATTCTTACATTTTCATTTATGATGTATTATTTTTTGATGATATATATTAATCAGCCCAACTGGAGAAATCACAGACTTAAGTATTATTCAATACAGGAGAAAATTTGCATCTTTATTTTCTAATAAAATTATATAAATATTTAATTTACTAGCCCTAAAACACTGCAAATGCAACAGTATTTTAATCAACATGGTAAAAAGGCAATTCAAGCTTTTGTACAATCTTATCATGGTGTATTAATCAAAGTCCCAGAGTCAGCAAGGACACAGTAAAATGTACTACATGGTAAAATACAGACACAGCTCAGGGAGCTAATTGTGCAGAACACAAAATATGTAACCAATGATACATGAAAACAAGTGCAGAGGCATGAAGGACATGTAACAAAACAGCAGCGACAAATCAGTATGTAACCACACGGACATTCAGTGGACACACGTGTGCAATGTATGCTTAGGTGGCTCAGTTCCTTTTTACCTGGTAACCAGATGTCATAGTAACCAGACAACGGTACTGGCTGGATAACTGTTTACAGCACATTAAGTGAAAAAAATGAATATTTAAATAAAAGTATTGGCACTCGCTGGTTTCTAATATGTATAATGTTATATAGTCTTCATTTTCTTTAATTGATAAACAAGACTAATAACTAATTCAGCTTGGGAAATGTTTACTAACACCACCCCCGCTCACCGTGTCGTGCGGAGTGATGTACAGTTCCTACCCTGTAGATGACTCCATGCTTATTATGACAGTTATAAAACACATGAAAAGATCCAGTTTTTAGGTAAATATAATTTGAGCAAGGAGAACCCCCCAAAGGCTACTGGAAGCAAGGGAAGAAATACAATGTAAATGGTCAGGAAATGTTATAATTTGTGATAGGTACTTTATATGTGCCGTATCAGTCAATCTCAACCCTACATAGTAAGCGTTATCTTAATCATTTTCTACCGCAAGGAAATTACTCAAGTGCATTCTCTTATGCATTTCCTTAAAATTTAATAATCCCTTTTTTCTAGGGCTCTTCCTATTCTGTCTCTCAGTTTCTAAAGTGGGTCATTAAAGTAAACCTACTGGCTTTTCTCTTTTCTTTCACCATCTTCAGTTTTGTCATCTCTAAAATTGATTTCTCAGATCAGATGGCAACCCCCTGCAGAGGGAAATAATGTTAGTTGAATTTTGTACACGATGAAATAAAAATTCTGGTCTAAAGAAAATTAGTAGTGATGGACCCTGGAACTATAAATGTGAAAAGAGAAGAAAGAGCTCACAGTCATCATGAAATGATGCCCAAACACGCATGGTAAGTGAAAGCCTAAAGGAACAAGAATGCAAACACGCTGGAAAACAAAAATAATATTTTAATCACCACTTCTTCCTTAGGTCAACTAAGAATAATTACCCCAATCACATGCTTGTTAGTCTTTCACCAGTAGAAAAAGTAATATGCATTCATACATTTCAATGTCACTGGTTGACAAGAATAAATTTGCTCACTTTTTACAGATGATATCCTCATACCCTTTCTTGAATCAACAGATATCCCTTTAAATACAAATAAAAGGATTAATGCATTAGGAGTGGACTTTTCATGGTCTGCCATTCAGCTCAGCAGTGACTGTACATACTAATGAGAAACTGATAAAAGCCATCTGGGTAGCAATATTCAATCCTAACCTTTAACTGTGTCATAGAATAATATAAAAAGAGAATACAAGGTAAAATTTGCCCCAGATAATTACTTTTTTTGCTAATTTCATTCATTTAGTTAACTCATTAATTTTAACAATCATTTAGAAATGGAATAGACCTTTGAGATAGCTTAAACAAACCTTATCTAAACTGTAGGAAACATTTTAAATTATAAATTGATGACCAGTGTAGACATGGGAGAATCAGGGTGATATCATTTTGGGGGCTGCTGTAATTAAATGCAAAGCTCTTTGATGCTATACCAGTTGCAAGCTCTGCTGTAGCTTCTGCTAGTCTCCAAAGGAGTGACCTGTCTGACACTGAAAGTGCTTCCATCTGCAGAGAGAATGGAGCTGCTTACCAGGCAGACCTAGCCACTGTGCCTTAGGAGACCAATTTAAAGAGGTCTCTCTTTGTTTAGAGGCTTAGCTCAAATCCTGGGCCTCCAAGGTAAAAAGAGTGGGAAGTGCTCATAATGAGCACATATGTATTCACTTGTGAGCATGTGTGTCTACGTGTGTGTGCATGTGAATATAGTATATTGCTTTGTTACTTCCAAAGTAACAAAGAATCAAATCTGTGGGCAGAAGCCTTAAATTTTATCCTTTACCTGCACAAGATAAAAAAGACTTTGTCAAAAGATTTTATTTTACAATTATGCAGTTCAAATTAATTTACAGCCTTGTTAGATCATGCTGTTTAGCAAAAAACCATTTAATAATGTATCAACAATGGACTAAGACCAGAGGAACTGGAGGGATAGGAAAAAATTGTTTTTGTACCATGTAAAATTATTATAACAGAGTGATGATGGTAGTGGTGATGTACATAAACGGTATTTCCTGGAACAAAGTATACAATATACTTTGTATACAAAGTATACAATATACAATACAAAATAAAATAGTTTGAGAGTCCAGGCAAAGTGTTTTGTACAATCATCTGCATATATTAATGCAAATATTTCTGCACTAGATAATAAATGTCTTCATTAAGGAACTATAGCTATTTTTGTGTTTTTTTATTTGATACTCCATATTTCCATGGTATATTAAGTAGGATCTCCAAAAAAGTAAATATTCCCTCCAAGAAGAAAATAACTTACATACCCAATAGATATGGGCAATTCATTTTTAAGAATATACAGATAAATTTTATAAGAAAATTTTTTGTGGAAATACATGGTTGATATTTAGACTTCTTTTACATAGTTCAATCTGATACAGATTCATTTAGTTTTACTCTTAAGTGTACTGTGTTACTGCTACCTTTCAAAATGGGCACACAAAAGATAAATTCTAGTGTTTAGAAAGTTGGAAAAGATGAAAAAGAAAAGGAATATCAGAAAGGGGTGTAGAATACATAAGAATGAATCAGAGAGGATAGAAATTAAGAAAGAAGAGATAGACAAGAAACAGAAGCAGAAGGAATGTAAGTAAAGAGGATAAAGTAGAAGGAAAGGGGAAATACAGGAGATGGGAGGAGGGAAGGCACAGAGAGGCAGAGACGAGAGGAAGAGGTTTGATGGGATCAGTAGAAGAGGCACAAGATGGAAGAAAACAAGAGAGAAAAGATGGAAAAGAATGGATGTGTATGAAAAGATGCTATAAAAGATCACAGTCCAAGAAAGTGAAAAGCCTAGAATCTCGGGTCCAGATACACCTTTATCTATTACCTTGAGGGAATCTAATGCATTCCTGAAGCAGTTTCAAGGAAACCTGGACTTCAAGTTAAAAGTGAATCAGACATAGATCATTTAACACTATTCTTGCAACACATATAAATTTTGAAATGAACTTACTTTCAGTTTGTTTAATTCTCCATACTTAGGATGGCACCCAGGGCTTCTCACTGACCTACATCCCTAAACCCTTTTTACTGCTTATTTTGAGATAAGGTTTCACTAATTTGCCCAGTTTAAGCTCAAGTTTGCAATCCTCCTGCCTCTGCTTTCCAGAGTGCTGGGATTACATGTGTGTGACAACATTCCTGATTTAGTTTGGTTTTTATGCATGAATACTTTCATTCATGTGTAATACTAAATCACTAATGAAAACTCCATGTTAAAATTTTTAAGTTTCAAAAACTGTCATTATGACGTTATTTATGAGCACCCTTTCTTTCCTTTCAGGATGAAAAAAAAATTATGATATGTTGTATTTTGTTCTAGGTAGAACCAATTGAATGAATTCCCTACCTTTTTAGGGTAGTGTGTGAAAGAATGTGTCTAGATTGTCAGGGTGTAGGAAGATTCTATAAGGGAGCTGGGGGGATTGAGGTATCTACTTGAATCTTTAAATTTTCTTAACAGTAGGGTGATTAGGTCGGAAGAGTTTGGTACATTAACCTTGGAAGTTCAAAAACCCTGAAAATGATTGGGATGAGCAACAACTACACTTCTGAGGAGCAGATGACTACTGTACAGAACAGATTATAGTGAAGAGCAGTGGGAGCAGAGCGGGAGGGCCCTTAACTGGTAAGGAAGGGAATAACTGAGTCGGAGCACTGTCTCAACACTCAGGGTCTAACCCTTCACAGATAAGTTCAATTTAGCTATAGCTAAAGACAGAGTTCTCCTGAAGAGCATTTGACCTGGAGGAAAGTGATTAGCTGAAAGCTGAATTTAAGTAGCTGCCCCTAAGAGCTATGTAGCAATGGTGGCAGCATAACTAGGCAATAACTTGACACCAACACGAGTCCTTCTGATGAAGCACTCATGAGGACCAACCCAGTGCAGGGGACTGAAAACCTTCTTAAGGCTTTTTACTGCAGTGAAGAACCAGGAAACCTCACTCAAAAACACTATGGCAACAGCAAGCCCTACAGATTAGCTAGCGGTAGGTCTGCTTGGGAGAAGTGATGAAGAAAGAAATGAGAAAGTGGAAACAAATTTTCGGGAGAAAACTGGTTCAGTGAGCACAGAGCAGGATGCAGAGGGCTAGGGGGTGGATGTGAGTGGAACTGAGGGAAGGAGGGCTGTGTCAAGCTGAGAAAGGCAAACAGCTCAAGGATAGACGCTCAGGCGGTGGCAGATGACTCCACCTCGCGGTCCTTACTGTCTGTCCCAGAAGTCAGCGGGCCAGTGGAAGGCTTAGGAAAACTACACTGGCACAACAAACCTAGGTTTCCTGTAGGTTGTGGATGTGTTTTTATATTTTATGTACAGGACTAATAAATTTTGTGTTGAAAATATGGGTAGATAAGTTAGACTTCCATGAATGAGCATGAATATAAAGTAGAACTTGGTTTTAATTTTTTTTTTTGCCTCGAAGTCTGTTTTTTGTATTATTAGCTTTGGAGTTATTAGTATTTAATTTCAAGCTATACTTTACTAATCTGCTGGGTATTTCTTACTCCAGTGAACTTGACACATCACAATTAATGATCACATAGAAAATAATGCAGAGAAAACATTCCTTTTTCAAACATAATCTCTCCAAAGAATAAATCATAGAGTATTGGATAAAATATAGTCCCGGAAACTTCTCATTTTTTATTTCTTTATGTCTTCCCAGAGGAGGTTTAGAAAAGCTAGGTAATGCTGTTTTTATTATTCCAGTATTTGATTTTTTTTCTTCTTGTTTTATAAGATGCCTGCATCATTCCCAATTGAAAAGAAATCATATTTGCTCTTTTTCCTAATCTTTTGCCAGCAAAACATCATAAAAGCACTCTATTTTCAAATTTATGTAAGTGCTGTTACTAAAAACAACTTAGATTCCTATTTTCCCAAACCACCTGAGTCGTATTGTGTAACACACATACACACATGTGGAGAAACACACACACACAAACGCAAACACATCGTAACTACAACACTGACACATCAACCTCTTCTCCGCTCCCATTTCCCATATGGCTCATAATCCACTTAGAGCAGTCTTGAATCAAAATATACTTAGAGGAGGTCTACAACCTGTGATTTTTTTCTGAAAAGTGTCCGATACATTTCTGATGATCTGCAATGATCTGGGAATCGTGGTCCTAAATAACTTACATTATAAATGAATGTGTACAATTTAAGTGATAATGCCTAGAGATTTCCTATAATGAAAGGGTATGAATAAAATATATTTTGGTAGTTTACCATTAAATCAGTATAGTGTTCAGGAAAAATAACCTCTTTCAAGCATTTGTACAAGTCTTCATTGCAGACATGATAAGGACTACGGTAATCATTCTTGGCATTGGAGCATACGACCTATATATAGCACAGGCTTTCTTAAACCTAGGGGGAGGCAGTTTTATGTTGTGTTACTTTCAGATTTTCAGTAGACTAAAGAACTGCCCTTAAATGACTCATAGTATTGCTTAAATATCAACTTGAGGATATTTAAATGAGCTTTCCAAGGTCTGGCATATTTTCAGAATTTTTCTTTTTGATAATAGTGCAAATATAATATCGCTAAATATATATATATATATCACTATATATATGGTACTATATATGGCACTATATATATATGGCACTATATATATATGGCACTATATATATATGGATATATATATGTATGTATATACACATCTGGCACTACTTTGCTATTTAAACTTATTATAGTAGAGATAATTTCTAAGAAACCACAGGGGATGGAACAAATTCTACTTTACAAATTACTTTTGCTTTTGGCAAGATATCATTTCATCAACCAGAATGGAAAATGTGGTTCCTAGACAACAGCACAGTAGTTACTCAAAAAGATATTTGCATAATTTTGTTTTGAATTTGCATAAAAACTGAAATGTAGACCGCATGGAATTCTCAAAAGATCTCTAATCATTTCCTTGTTCAGAAACTCTTTTGTCAAGAATATTCTCTGTATCCATAGCAAACTTAAAGCGTTGCTAAAATCCTGTTAGTTATGTATCCAATACCATGGGGAAATTATACAAATGCTTTGGTATTCACCATTCAGTGACTGGATGGAGAAGAAAATGTCAAGTATAGTTATTTAGTGTTTAAGTTTGGTTGGACTGTTTAAGACTTTGGAATCTACAAAAATAAAGCTGATTATTTTGTTTCACAGTAGTTATCAGTGACAAATTTAGCAATCACTAACTCCATGGGATTAGATACAATGAGAATGATTACTGAAACTAATCCAGAGTTCATGGGACAATATGGCTTGTGATATTTTTTTAAAAAGTTAATAAAAGTAAAAATACCACAAAGTAACAAGAGCCACCTGGAAAGGCCTCTTTACCAGGATAATTGATGAAATTTTACAGAGTCTTGAAAGAAATTTCAATATTCGGTTCGCCAGTGTTACATTCCAAATTCGGGCACCAGTGGGATAGTGGTGAATAGGATGTGGATGTTGAAACTTAACTCACACATGAAGCAAGAGTGAGACTCAATTCAGTGAAATCAACACTTATGTAGGGTGAATAAAGTGTCTTCATAAGAGGGACAGGACACCCCAACTGAACAGACAAAAGGATATTTCTAATCAGAAAAATTTATTAAGATAAAGTAATCAACTATGATACTGATAGGAATCATGCCTACACAGTGCTATGAAAGCAGATCAGACCTTATAAGGAAGAGAAGGAGAGGGGTGGGGAGAGGAGAGCAGAGAGAGAGACAAGGAGGCAGAGGAGAGGGGGAAGGGGAGGAAAAGGGGGAGGGGGAGAGGAAAGAGAAGAAATTTGTAGCATTTGTTGCGTTTGCCACTGTAGCCAGTGTTACTGATAGGAAGTCACTGAATACGGTATCTTGCAAAATACTGTAGACCCAGCTCTGTGACCAAGTGTATGCTGCCTCCAAGACACTTTTGCAAGAGTAAGATAGGAATCCACTTTACTGGAACTCTGAGAAGTTCCTTGGCCTCTTACAGTTGCATCTGAATGGAATTCACACCTTGAACAAAATGTGAATGCTGCTTACAATATACTTCGCTATTGTGTTCAACAGTGAATGGGGCCTGGTATGTACTATCTATACTTGTGCGTTGCATGATACCTGACAATATATGTTTAATATTTATTAACATATATGATCTGAGGGAAAGACAGGAAGGTTCTCAGAATTCTTTTCATTTTTCTTCTGAAATTAATCAAACTCTGAGGTAACTGACTTCAAGCAAGTCTCACTATCATTTTTTGAAAAGGGTAAGAAACACTTTATAGCAAATTAGATTTACAATTTTAAAGATGAGTTTTGGGATTTTATTCTGAAATATGTTTTTTAAAATGTTTGTTTATATGCAGTTCTCTATATCCAGTGCTTCTGTTATTACTGTTATTATCTTTTTTGGTGGTGGTTATCCTTTAACTTCTTGTAAAGTTTCAGTTATCACAATCCTCTATAAAAAGCAGTATTCTGCTATGACAACCGTTGGGATAATAAAGCTTTGCTTTTGCTCTTGGATTAAGTTTTTACATTTCATTTACTCCAGTTCACCCAGTTTGACTTTAAATAGTGTTTACTTAAACTAGTGTAGTTGACAATATGGTATAAACAAGAAGGTGCGAGATGCTATATTCATAAGTAAAAAAGTATTCTGTACTCATTAAAATTTTAATAAAAAAGCACTCAGGACAAACCACTGATCACAGACAGCAAGGAGCTGTTACTTCAATAGGCTGGAAAAAGTAAGGAGAGTGCAGTGAAAACACACAAATACTCAGGATTTCAATTGAGCTTTGAAAGCCTTTACCAAGTGCACAAAATAGAATGAGCATTCCAAGGGAAGGCAGAGAATGGCTCTGCAGAAAAATGGAAAAACAACAAAGTAACTGCATAAATAGCAATGGAGAAGAACTTGGATGAGTGGTCACGTAGGAAGCAAGAATTGTGTATTATATCTGTGCCTGAAGGGTATTATCTATCACCTTAGTTTTATATTTCATTTTTAGGTAGTGATTTTTAAAGAGACTGGTAAAATCAGAACTGTGCATTATCAAAACCATGGCCCAAGTGAGAAAGCAAGTTTAGCAAAGTTAGGAGAAGATAGAAGAGTGAGTGTAAGTTATAAAACAGTCGAGGCTCTAAGTGACAGCAATAATGAAGAAAAGGAGACCAAACAAACAGCAACTCTTAAAAATGAGGTTCAATAACTGACTAAAAAGAACAGGGAGTGGAGAGGGCAAATCAAGGATAATTTTTATTTGTTTGTTTGTTTTTAATAATTTTATTAAAAGAGAAAACAACAAAACAAAACAAAACAAAACAAAACAAAACAAAACAGAATAAAGGGTAGCAACAATACAATCAAGGATAATTTTAAAGTTTCTACCAGAAGACAGTAAAGTCAGAAAATGAGAGTATTAGAGGTACTAGCCATGCCAGGCTGAGTGGAATTTGAAAATTTCCAAGCTGTCCATTATCACTGAACTGCTCGCCACAGACATGAGGCAGAGAGAAGAGGTAGAGGTGGCCTCCTGGAGTCTTGGCCGTGCCTCTGTGCCTCTTTTCCTGTGTTTCTTCATAACACCATCCCTCTACAGAGCTAAAATCAACTGGCAGTCAAAATCTCCCTCAAAGGATATGCTCTATGATGAAAATGATAGTTTACTAAGGCATAGCTGCTCTGAATAGACACATAATTCCAGGTTTTCACATCTGATAAGGATGGGATGGGATTCTGTCTCAGCTCCTGCTCCTTGCTAGCCATGTGACATTTGACAAGGCTCCTATGCTTCCAATTTTCCTTCCACGCTCATCTTCCAGGACATTTGGGAGGAATAAAGTGGGCGATGTATGTGACAGACTCACCAGGACTGCAGACACAGAGAAGAAAAGAGGATTTCTGCAGCCCAGGCTCATGTACTTTACAGTTATTGGCTCGCAAGACCTCCTCAGAAGTAGGACACAGAGGATTCATGGAGGCTGGTTTTACTTTTCAAAAAGCAGTACTTTTAGTTTCTGTTTTTACTTGAAGGAGAAAAAAAAGATGGATAGATTGCTACTTTATTAGAAATTTTGTACCCTTTTGCAAGAGTCGGGTGTGGCCTGGAAGAGTTTCTCTTCCTTTCCAGCTACTTTCTCTAGACTCTCTGCTTCCTGTCTCACAGCCGGTGAGCGGCTCTCCTCTGCTGTGCCCTCTGCCATGCCGCCCTGCACCGGAGCCAGAGGACCGTGGATTGAAACCACTGCAACCCTTTAAGCGGAGGGTGTTGTGTGTTGTGTTCCAGTGAAGAGAGGTGCAATGAAGTTACCGATGGAACTAAAACTCTCATCTTTTGAAAGTACTTTATGAGCTTTGTTATTATACTTTTACTGTTACACTAGGGCATACAAAAAGACTGGAAAATATCCCACACCAAGGCCCTGAGTGAGTGCAAATAGTTTCCTTCACAAATAATAAATGTCAAGGAAAATATTTGAACTGTATTTGCCCCTTATACTTTGGCTATAGACTGTCCCTGAAGGGGAAAAAAGGAAAAATAAAACTCTTCAAATACATTAATGTAGTTGGTCTCTTGCTTCCTACTAAGTATTCATCCTAGAATACTTGCTACCCACAATAATGCTTCAATAATATTTATGAATAAATACATCAGTAATCAAACATATTGATACAAATGCATGCATTTATAGTCTTATTTGAAATTCTTTATTAGAAAATAAACAATCATGATGTACACTTCTGAGGCAAAATTTCCATTCCACAAAATCATTTTTACAATCGTCATAACATTTATCATAATAAAATCAACACAATAAAAGTTTTCTTACATTGGAATACTTATTAAACCATAACATGTCACAGAGTAACTTTCCATCTATTAGATTCCCAGGCTTACATCAAATTATGATTAGCATTTTGTAAGTATAGATGGAAATATAACAGGAAGGTTATTCAACAAAGTGTTATTTGTGTTCACTGCTACATAAAACAGAATTATAAGTGATATCAGTTTCTTCTTCCTTCCTTCCTTCCTTTCTTCAGTTTTCATTTCTTTTTAGTGGTGCTGGGGATCAAACCCAGGGCCTTGTATATACAAAGCAAAGCTCTTCCACTAACCCACAGCCCCTCAGTGCCCTCTATAAAAAGATTATATAGCCTTAATGTTTCATGAAAAGCAAGCATTCTTACCGTACTTGTTCAACACATATTTATCAAGTAGCTGCAGTGGTATCAGCAACTAAGCAGTGATTCCTCAATGAACTCAATAAATTAGATTCCTAATATCATTTTATACCAGGGGCATTTACAAATACTTTTTACACATACACACAATACCAACACTGAAAATGTTGGTAGTGAAATGCTAAAAAAAAGTTGCTATATAAATGAAAATTGATACTTTTTCCTAAGAAAAACTTAAAGTATATATTTGGTAATAAAATATTTATACTTTTAAACCCATTTACTTAACTTCAAGGTAATACATTATCATAATTTAAGCAAAAGAAAGATGTGTGCATGAAAATATTTACTGGGCTTCACAGTAGGAAAATACTGCATTATAAGTAGCAATTTAAATGTAAATATATAAGATAGAAAAAGAAGAACAATGTTATCCCTAGTGAAAGCTCCTTACAAACACCTTTGAATTATTAATTCAGGTTACACAGTACAGCATTGCCTATAATTTGAAGATGTAAATTCTACTTTAACCTCATTTGCAAGTGAATGCTTGATACTTACATAACAAATAATTTTTAAGGTCTTACTTTTGAAAATGTTTTATCTCAGCTCCTTAAAGGGCAGTGGAGGCCAGAGTGGAGCACACACACTGCATCATTTCCATAACCTAGCCCCTCAGCTGCTCCCAAGTGCACTCAGCTCACACTTACTCCCAGACCCTGCCTGGAATCCTTTCTCATGGGAAAGTCTCTCACAGACATGGTCTCCTTTATTTTCCCTTCTCTGTTATCTCAGTAGACTGCCTTGTTGAAATCATTTTCCTCTTTGAGGAACTAAAATGCCAGCTCTTTGCTACGAATTCTGAAAGTGACCTTCGGCTTCTCTTTACTTTTTGCTTGTACTCACCACATTTCTTTTGTTTTTGTAGTTTGTCTTGTATATTTTTTCCTCTCCACTTAGGTCTTAAGTATTTCAATGGAGATTTTGTGAGGCAAAGATTGTATTCCCCCAAACACAAAGCAAACACAACAGCTTACTCCTCCTGGGAACATGGTACATATTTATTAGTTTAATTCAATTCAATATCGGCACATAGCTCTATGAATATCTATCCTAAGACAATGAAAGAAGGCAAGATTCAATGCAGGTGTATCTGAGTCCATGTAATCTGAGCTATGTGCCAAAATATTACATCTGAAATTTTATAGATTAAAAACCAACAAGCTATTTTAAATGAATTTTTACACTTTTCTAACACAAGAAGTAATGTTTGTATAGATATATTAATATATAATTTGTAACTTCAGACAGAGTAGACATTGCTGTAAGTGGGGTGTCCCTGGCCTCTGGCTTTTTCTATCTTCACTGTCATGATGTACTCATCTACACACCAGTGAATACTTCTAGCTTTGATGGAATTAAATTTCCTATGATGCATTTACTGTTATTGTGCAGAGGGCCATATCTTGCTTTCCTATCACTGGGATAAACTACCCAGCAGTCACAATTTAAAGGACAAGAGGTTAATTTGGGTTCACAGTTTCAGTGGGTTCCGTCAGTGGTTGGCTGGTTCTAGGGCCCACACGGAAAGGCAGAGCAAGGTGAAGGAAAGCTATTCAGCATATGACTGCCAGGCAGCAGAAAGAGAGGTGAGGAACTAGGATTGAGCATAGGTTTCTCCAAATCCGCCTCCGGAGATTCACCCCCAACCAGGCCCGACCTCTACATTTGAGCCTGGGGGTGCAGCTTAGATCTAAACCGTAACAGTTCCCCACAAAGTAGCTCCAAGACTCCAGTCCCTGGTATACCTTCTGTATATGAGCTTCCACTGCTCACTGCCAGTTATCTGTGCCACCGTGGCACCAGCTAGTATCACTGAAGTCACGAGACACCAAGATATATTACATTATGTTCTCATGCAAAATCTGTAGTTTTAAATAATAATTTATCTAATCATGCCTTTGGCAATCTTTTAAAATATTATTATTAATAATTTAAGCTCTTCTACCTTTATTAGGTAATCATTAAGGAGTGAACCTTTTCTTCAAATTCAGTATTAAATGAATTAATTATTTTGACTCAACTGCAAGTTTGAAAAAGTAAAAAGCTATTTTAAATGTGTGACAAGAATTACTCTTTCACATCTAATCTTGATTGTATGTATTAAATATATTTTTGAATGTTAATCTCATTAGAAATTAAATACTAATATTGAGTAAATATTTTTTAAAAACTGTCATTTCTGAGTTAAGTTGACTTACATAAGTTTTAATTCTTTTTCTTGCCCGAAAATCTTTGATGTTAGAGAAGAACCAATCCTAGAGAAACTGGAAGAATTCCTTCCAAGGACAAGGAAAATTTCTTAAATACATAAAACAGATGGAATTTAATTGGAAAAGAAACCCCACAGAGATAAGCAACTGACAACTCACTAGGAACTTCTGAAAAAGAAAGTTTTCCAAATAGAACACCCAAAACCTCCCAGGATCAGAGAAAGTCTAGCTTGGAGGCCAAGGCAGCCCCTGGGGCAACTGGCAAGGTAATTAATTAAAGTGCTTTAAACCTGCTGTGCAGGGATACAATTCTCAGGAGCAAGCTGGGGAGCTCGAAATTAAATGGGGGACCTGCCTGAGGGAACTCCCAGGGTGAGTTTGGTGCCAGGAAGAGAAGTAGGGCAATGCCCTAGTAAACTTGCAGAGACAAGGCAGACACAAAGTTCCCTCAGAGATACCTCTGAGGGAACAATAAATAGTCTTTACATAAAAGATTAAAATTCCAGTAGGAGCTATTTGAATATGTTTAGAAACTTGGATGGGAAAACCCATCATCCTAATACAAATTTC
>PVJX010017361.1:0-38532 GCA_004027295.1 Dolichotis patagonum
GTTTCTTCCTGGCTCTCCTTCCCACATGGTTACCCTGAGGCCGTCATCTCCCAGCAGTGGAAATGCAATACTTTTGTGAGCTTTCTGCCTAGGAATTCTGTTACAGGGCTGTCTCCTAAGGGTTTTACTGAAGGGTGGTCACATAGGCATATTTGCCTGTAAAGCATCAAAATTTCAGATTCCTGAGAGTGAAAGTATCTAAACCAAAATTTTGTAGCCCAGTTTATTTCTCACATATCTGGAGGTTGGTACCAAGATCAAGGTTGTGAACAGGTATTAATTAAAAGTGCAAGATATTAACTTCCTGATACATAGCAATTTAATTAAAAGTGCAAGATATTAACTTGCTGATACGTAGCAATAAACAGTCATTTAACTTTCCATTTTTTTCAGAAATATACTTTCTATTTTTAATTTCTTTTGGTTAGAATTGAAAACTTTGTTCAGTTTTGGGCTTCTCACATGACAAGCAAGAGTAATATGAGTAGAAAAACAACTCAAGTATAATTTGTTTGAAGAGAGGAAGATAAATGATAAATGATGTTTTAGAATCTTAGTACCTTTTAATCAATAGTCTGCTAACTCTTCTGTAGTGGAATGGCTATTACATGTGTAATGTAACACTGTTTCTGGATCATTATATGCCTACATGAGATAAAAAATATACTTTTCACTGTGTTATATATTGTTGATCTTTCTAGGCAGACTGAAGGTTTATGTGTTATGATCAAAATATATGGTGAATATTTAAATGAAAAAGAATTTGTTATAGTAAAAGACATATTGCCATGACTTCCCTTCAGAATATCCTCCCTTGCTTCAAGTATTCTAATCCTGTCATTTTTGCCACTTTCTAAAATAGTTCTGAAAGTCCTTTATTGTATCTTTGTGAGGTATACCCTAAAACATACAGTGAATGATGCTGCTGAGTACCGTCCAATGGAAAGGTAGGGTCATAAAAACGTTCCATGTGCTCATCTACCGTAATCACCAGATCTGGCAACTTGCAGCTTCTGGCTGTTCCCCAGAAGAAAAATGATCATGAAGGGTAAATGTTTTAATTGATTCAGGATATTAAGGCAGTCATAACAGTGCAGCTAAAGACATTCATAAAGGAGACTTCCCGAACTACTTCAAAAAGTAGCAAGAGAAATGGGATAAAGTGTGTGATATGGGAAAGGGTAGGGGGATTAGTGTTAATATTCATGGTAATACATTTTAAACACTTAAGCATTCACCATATTTTTAAGTTATACCATGATCGTTAAAAAGTATAGGAGCCCCTATGATGAGTGTTTCCTGGAGTAATTATGCCCACAAATTCAGCTAGCATTTGCAAACATTTATATCCTTTAATTTTAAGTATTTTAAAAGTATAAACACAAGTGTAATGCACTTGTAACACCTCCATGAGCTTCTCTTGTATAGGTTCAGGGTGTTTACAAAACAAGCATCCTGGTTCTCTGCTGAATCTCCTAGTTAAACTTCTGAATTTCTCAAGTTGACACAATGTATCAATCATAAGAGTCTGTTTTGTTGAGACAGGGTCTTGCTATGTTTTTAAAATTTATTTTATTTTAAAGAGAATAAAACAAAAAACAATAAAATGAAACAAAACAATGGGAACAATATTGGATTTTAAAACAAGACAGTAGGAAATCAACCATAGTTACTGTAATGCTCCCCTCAAAATTGTAGAAGTGGATTTTTATGTGATATTTTACCAAATCTACAAGAAAAATAAGTTCTACAAAGTAATTCTCATAATTGTAATTCAGGCTAATGCTACAAGAAAAATAAGATGAAAAACATTTAATAAAAAAATTACAAATTCATTAAAAAGGTAACATGGCACATACCAAGGTAAAACTCACTTGTGTACACTTTGACACACATGTATACTCTTCATCATACTAAGTGGATGAACACAAAGATTCCTTCCTGTATTCCCTTAGCGCAGCTACTTGATAAGATTTTTGTGTGATAGAGAGACAAAGAAAGGAAAAGAAGAGGCCTTTATTGGGGGCCCTGGAGGCTGCCGAACACATACAAGTACTCTTGGGTGAGAACAAAGAAGTGGAAGTACTTTTATTAGGTCTGGTTGGGGGAGGAATTTGAGGGGTGGGCAGAATGACATCTCAACAGCTGATTTGGAGGAGCGTCTGTGTGCGTATAACAGGAAACAGAAAGATTTACTGGGGCTGTGGGTGGAGTGCTTTGTGGAGTCCTGGGATTGGAGAGGGCTTGGCGCATGTGCACAAAGGGAGTGGGAGGTTTTTTTTGGAACTAGTAGAACAAGACAGAAGTTACTTTCAGAGAGAGAAATTGTTTCTCTGGGCCGGTGTCAAGTTGGGTGGATGTCATGTTAGAGATAGCTAAGCCCCAGGCTGGCAGGATCTAGCACTACTGAGCTGACAGCTGGGAACTGTTATGCTAAAGTACATACTTTCATTGGAAAATGAAAATTTTCATAGGTGGTTTTGTATTTCACCCCCTATGAGTCCTCTTTTATTAACTTGCTTTTGTCATGAGAGGGATAGCAGAGGTCTAAATGGTGGTGCATGCCATTCACTCCTCAAACCTCGTTATCTAGGAACCCTCCTGATTGGCTGAACCTATAATCTATTGGAGAACATTTTTGCCCCTCACTATAGCTCCCATGCCTTGCACTGGACCGCCACATAGTTTTCCAGCAAATACTTGTTAAGTCACTATATTTAGGTATATCCTGAATCTTTACATCCTTTGTATCCCTGTAGTGTATACTTCTTTCTGCTCTGCTGTCTGCAGGGTTCTTGTCCTGAAGTGAATCCCTTCCTTTTTCTGGTTAGAGAGTACTTTACTTTGATTCATTAGGTTAGTTCTTTTTAAAAATTTAAAATGTTTTTATTAGTACATATTTGCATTACATAATGGTGACCTTTATTGTGGGTAGTTGGTACATGTACATAATACATCTTCGTTCTTTCTCCTTTTCCTCTCTTTTTTCTCCTTTTGTGCTCCTTCCATTAGGATAGTTCTTTTTTTTCCATTAGGATATTTCTTGTGATTAATATTTAGATATAGAAGATTCATCTTTTCAGTAAAATCATGTCATATATAAGCATTAAAGTTCCTTACACTTCTTTGCAGTGTTCTGTATGTTAACAGTTATGTCCTTTGCAACCTTCCTATTTTTGCTTCAGCAGTGGTAGGCTGTCTGAGCTCCCCTTGTCCCTATGTTCAGAAATTAAAAGCAATGTTTTTCGTCTTCATAAAAATAATTTTAAAAGAGAAGTAATTTTTATTTGAAAAATATTAAATAGGTATACATCCTCTAATTAATTTATTCTGAAAACAAAACAAAAACATAACTGAAATGTTAGAGAGGTAACAGATGCAGATACCACTCATAAAGCTAGCAGGATCAAAAGTTAGAGGTTTGAGTCAATGACATTTATAAATGTCATTGGACATTTGGACAAGGGGGAAGGAAATCTGATGTTGAGAACTGTGAGGAGAAAGTTCTTCTCCTCTGAGGTTGGTGTCTCTGAATTCTGAGGAAGTCTCCTGCAAGGAGTCAGGCCTTTGATGAGGGGCTCAATTGGCTAGAGCTGTTATCTGAAGTTACATGAAAATGTATGTTCTTATAAAACCGGAAAAACTAGCTGAATTCCCTTGTTTCCGTGGGAAGGAGCTAATGTTCTGGGATTATAAAGTGTTGCTGAGGAAAGGCTCGCAGGAATAGGAAGCCAAGAGAAGAGAGGTCCTTCCGTCTCAGTCTTTGCAGTCAGCTCCTGACTGACTCTTGGCAGAGCCTTAGAGAAGCCAGGAGGTAGAGCAGAGATGTGGTTCTCAGGGTCTCAGGCACAGTATCACAAAGTCAGGTGTAAAAATTTAATAACTGGAATAGCCAGGGAACCAGTACCATAGTGATAGCATAAAATGGTATGAGATTGTAGTGTTTGACGTAGTGGTTTCAGTATTTTAAAAAGTAAGTTTTATACAACAACCCTGTCTGGAGGAGATTCAAGGGAGAAGCCTGCATGAGAAAACTAAGGACAATTCAGTAAATTCAGACTGTGTATAAATCACAAAAATAGAGAATTGGCCTTCTACCAAGTTAATAGTAAGCTTACACTGTAAAATTAGACTTCAAAAACTTTCATCTTTTATCAATAGAGCAACCTTAGGTTTACAGAAAAATTGAAAGTATGGGGAGTGCCCACATGTCCTCCCCTCCAAAATATTCCTTATCATTAACATTTTATATATTTGTTCAAATAGAATCAGTATTGGTATCGTATTATTAAGAAAAACCTATAGTTTATATATTAGGTGTCGCTGCGTTGAGCAGTGTGTCCCTGTTGGTCACTCTCCATGGTCTTATTTGACCATTTCTGACTTTCACTGTCTGAATGCAGATACTCCCTTGGAAAGTCTCCTAAGCTGTCTTCTGTTACATATATTATCTCCTTGGGGTAACGTCTTTCATTTCCATAAGCACCTGCATTTTCTTATTGACGAAATGAGATAAATCTGGAAGCTTCTGAGGCTTTTTTCTGACCCCTAATTCTTCGATTGGCTGTGTCAAATTTGGACTTATCATGGGTTTCTAAAGCCATGCCCTCTTTTCTCTGAATTTCCTTTGTATTTTAAAGCTATCCTCTTGATTGCCTATACTGAAAATCTGGCCATGAAATTTGACTTAAAGGTACTGATTTCTCCCATCATCTTCTGTTGATTTTCATTCTCTGTTGTCAGTTTTCTTTCATGTTCTATGTTCTTGCAAGTCTCAATTTCCTTCCTTACTGCTTTCCTGCTTCTCTTTCTTGAAGGTCTGTGGCTTTTGGAGAGAGGGGTGAGTAGAGCTGTACTGGAAGTGACCCTCTGAGTTACTGCTGGTGCAGGAGAAACAGACTTCTGTTATTATGTAAGGAGAGTGATCTCACATTTATTTTTTGTTTTGCCATCATACTAAATGTTTTCTAATTGTGTGTTTCTTTTCAGCATAATGGGAGTCTTGAGTAACAAATGTGGCTTTCAACTCCAATATCAAATGATTTTTTCAATATGGCTTCTGGCATTCAGTCCTCAAATGTGTGAACACCTGCGGCGCTACAATATCATTCCTGTTCTCTCTGACATCCTTCAAGAGTCTGTCAAAGAGAAAGTAACAAGAATCATCCTTGCCGCATTCCGTGTAAGTGCTTACTATTTTTTGTTGCCGCTGCTGTTATTGGTTGTGGTAGTGGTGGTGTGTGTGTGTATGTGTGTGTGTGTGATTTTGTACTATGAAGTATATTTAAATTTTTAGCAAATAGGAAAAAGTTATTTGTCCTCCATGTGGTTATGAAACTGTAGAGTCTTGGTGAATGTACAGTAAAATACCACTGATTTGGCTTTATGGCATGGATTAGCTGGATAGATGAGAGGTAACTAAAGGAACAGGCTAAGTGATTTATAGAATGCTTAGAAGGAAATGTGGTTGGGTAATGTTCAGAAGGAGGAAGTCCTTTGTTATGGCTCATATTTATTTGACCGCCCGAAGCCTCACGGGGCCGTAGGTGGGGCTTTGTGGAGGTGGCTGGATCTAGGGTGTGTGGTGCTGGGATCAAGGATGTGATGCTGGATTGATTCATGGTGCTGTTAGGGTTAAGGGTGGCCCACCCTGGGTGTGAGTGCTGCCCACCCTAAGAGTGGGTAGCCGGATAGAATATAGTGGATAGAAAGTGGGTAGCTGCTGTCTCTTCACTTGCTGCCTTGCTGCTTTGCTGCTTTCTCCTCCGCCATGCATCCTGCCTTGGAGCGGACCAACTAGGAACTGAAACCTCTGCAGACTGTGACCTACGATAAACCACTCCTCCCTTAACTTTGGGTGTCAGGTATTTTGTCTCACCAGCGAGAACCGTAACTAAAACATTTTTTTTCTACAGTTAAGAGGCTACTCTTTTCTTTTCTTTTTTTTTTTTTTTTTAAAGAGACTGCCATTGAAGGAGACTGTTTTCTCTTATGGGGCCTTTCAGATTCTGATCTTGAAGTATATTTCTGAGGCAAATGTAAATAAAGATCTATAATTTTAAGCAGTAAAGTTATCTTATTAGGATATTAGAATGTGTCAAATTATGTAAGTCAGCTTCCTCCCTTGAACACATGAGTTAACCTAGTGATAAAGAGCTCAGTTGGACTCTTTCTAGATTGCTAGTCAGCTGTAACACTGAAATATTGCTGATTGGTTCTCAGAGCCAGTGTCTTCACTGTAGCAATTGTTTGCTGATAATCTTGTTGGTTGCATTAGGATTCATGTCGGGTTCTGGGAGGTGGCTTGATTGATGTAATGTCTTGTAATAATGTTACCTCAAGAATAGTAATAGTGGACATATCTCATGTAATACTTTGCGCTGTGCATCCTTCTCAGGGCTTTCCATTTGTTAACTGATTTAGAGCTCTATAGCATGAAGTTATTGTTGTGTATATGCATATCATTGGTATTTGTGTTGGTCTCTCCTTTGCAAATAGAGGTGCTGAGGCAGACAGGTACCATTATGAGTAGACGGTAGGCAGGAAAATAAAGGTTGTGTACTTCAGAATCTGTGCTTGTAACCGTTATTCATTTTTTTACTTTTAAAAAAATACACAAGTCAAAAACAAAAATCACAAATATATTGCAGAAATTTATCCTATTTGTCACATACAGTCCCTAATATCTTTTAGATGTTTCTAAGCATGTACAGATAAATATATAAGTAGATGTATGATTTTGTTTCATATTTAAATATAAAAATGTCATGTTAATATTGTTCTGCCTCTGTATTTTTAACAAGATATAATGAATATGTTTCATTTCCACAATTGTAGAGCTTCAGCATTCAATGGCTATCTTTCATTGTACTGGTGAGAATGTGAATCAGTTTCCTACTGATGGGTTTGTGGGATGTTTCTGATTTCTTTCACATATACTTGCCCATTGTGGAAAATAATTCTTCTGAAAATAGATCTAGGAATGGAATTGCTGAGTCAAAAGAATATGTTTTTTTGAAAATACTTTTTAGGGCTGGGGATACAGTTCAGTGGCACAAGTGCCTACCTGGCAAGCACAAGGTCCTGAGTTTGATTCCTGGTACCCAGACAAACAAACAAACAAACAAACAAAACAACAAAAAAGAAAATCAGAACTAATGAAAGGAGAAGGCAAATATCTTTACTTAAAATACCCATGGAAAGCAATGGCACTGTCTTTCCCATCTGCCTAACAAGGGCTGAGTGAGTGAAGGTGTGGAGTCGGATCCGCATGTGGTCCTGCAAACAGGTGGAGGGGAAATCCAAGTGTGGCTGCTGAGGATGCGCAGTGCCAGGTGGCTATTGGTTAGTGTTGCTCTGGATATAGCATTTACTTTTGATTATTGATATTTTGAAAATATTGTACTTTTTTATATCCTAAAAAATTGTTCTGTGGCCCTTAAGAAATCTCTTCTTAGTGTGTGGGATATAGCTCAGTGGCATAGAACCTGCCTGCCAAGCGAGGTTCTGAGTTTAATTTCCAGTAAACCCCCCCCCCAAAAAAAAAAGGTACAAAGAAGTCTTTTCTTAAGAATTCAGCAAATGCAGTTTCTTATGTTTCTTCATCATGGTGGACTGTGGTGGCAGTCACCTTTCTTATTTCTAGAAAACTCTGATTATATGAGTTGTCAAGGCAAATTTCAGCCTAGTTCAGGTAAAGTAATAATCAGTTCTTAAATCAGAGTAAGTTGTATAAATGAGATTTAACTTTGAAGTACTGCAAGAGCTACGCAGTATATTTTAAGTGTTTTGACATTCCTATTTTTGTTTAGTGAAGATGAAAAATTCCAGAAATTCTATCTTCTGTTTCCTTTAATTTACAAAAACAGTTTCCAGTCTCTTTTATTGTTAGATACTGTGCCAATCAGTAGGAAATGGGGGTGACCAAGGTGATCTTGACATTGAAGATCTGTTAAATTAGAAAAGCAGTCTGTATACATACATGCCAGTGCAATGCAGTGAAAAGTAATGAACAAGAGTGAAAATTATAGAAAATAGGAAGAGAATAAAGTAGGATTTTAGCAAATATTTTGAGAGGAGATGACTTTAAGAGCCCTTTGAAGGATGACTAGTTTTTTAGAAGACCAAAGGAGGAGAGAGGTTGATAAATCTTGTTAAGAAGTAAAGAAAGTCTGAAGGAACCCTCAATCATTTGTTCATGTAGAAGGATTTTTCCGCTTCCTCACCAGTAAATTCTAAAAGAGTAAATGGAACTCATCCTTCTAGGCTTTATTTATTTATTTATATTTTTTTAAATTTTTATTTTGAAGAGATTAAAACCAAACCAAACAAAAAAGAATAGAGTCAATCAAAACAAAACAATGAACATGGTATAAGATTTTAAAACAAAATATAAGGAAGTCAATAATGGCTACCATAATGCCTCTTGTTATCTTCAAAAGAATTGCCCATACCATTGGGCATAATAAAATCAAACAAAATAATACAGAATAAAACCAATAAAAGCAAAACAATGGGAGCAGTATAGGACTTCAAAACAAGATACTAGTCAAACCACAGTGGGTACCATAATGCATCTTGTTATCTTCAAAGTAGTTTCGTATACCATGAGACATGATAAAGTAAAAAAAAAAATAACATAAAATCAGTCAAAACAATGAAAGCAATACAGGGCTTCAAAACAAGCTAGTAGGAAATCAGTAATGGCTACTATAATATATTTTGTTATGTTTGAAATAGCTGCCCATGCCATCAAGTGCAATAAAATTACACAAACTGAAACAGAATGAAACCAAACTAAACAGAACAATGACAGCAATATGAGCTTCAAATCATGATAATAGATTAACAATGGCTACTGCCTTCCCTTTTTAGATGCTTCCTTCCCTTTCAGTTTCACAGTATATACTGTGCCTTTTGGATCCCATTAACTCCTTTAGTTTTTTATACTAGGGGGACAACATGATATTCACCCATGTGACTCTGAACCATTTCTTCCATAACATGATCTCAAGTTGTATCCATTTACCTACAAAAGCCTCAAGGTTTTCTTTCTTTATAGCTGAGTAGTTTTCCATTGTGTAAAAGTGCCGTGACTTTCTTACCCAGTCTGCAGCTGATGGGCAAGCTACCCCCATTTCTTTGGGTCCCCATCACATAGAGCATTGTTTTCTCTCCTTGTAAACCTGCTTTGGGTTAAGTGTGTTTCTTGTATAAAACATATTGATGGACCCTGTCTCCTGATCCACTCTGCCTGTATTTCTTTTTATTGGTGAATTGAGGCCTTCTACATTAATGTTTATGATCAACATGCTCTGCCTTGTCTCTGCATGCTTTTTTCCTGCCATTGACTGCCTACTTTTCCCCTCCATTCCGTTGTCTGCCCTGCTTGGTGGTCCCCCTCTGATGCTGTTTCTGGAACCATGATCTTTGTTTTTTTAAATCTCTGTAGAATGTCCTTCAGTATTTTTTGTAGGGTTGGTTTGGTAGTCATGAATTCCTTCAGTTGTTCTTTGTCATGGAAGTATGTTGTTTCACCATTAATTTTGAGAGAGAGTTTTGCAGGGTACGTCAATCTGGGTTGGAAGTTGTTTTCTTTCAGGACTTGAAATACTTCATTCCAAGCTCTTCTTGACTTAATGATTTGTGTTGAGAAGTCTGTTGTGATTCTGATGGGTTTTATGTTATAGGTGATGTGTTTCTTTTCTCTGACAGCTTTTAATATTCTGTTCTTGTGTTGAATTTCTGGGATCTTGATTATTGTATGTCTGGATGTAGGTTTATTTTGGTTGTGGCTAGTAGGAGTTCTATATGCCTTACTTATCTGAATGTCACTTTCCTTTCTCATGCTTGGGAAGTTTTCTGATATCTTTGTTTTGAGTATCTTCTTTGTCTGTCTAATTTTTAACAACATAGTCACAGGAGCTAGGATTTTTCTAAAATTTCTCCTACTCTAAATTAACCCCTTACCATTTGAAAAATTGGACCTAGATTTGTCTTTCATTTGATTATAAACATGATGTTGTCTTACGATTAAAAATGAAATGATAGAGAAATAAGAAAAAAGTTTAAATTATCCACAGTCTCACTCCCAGGTATAGAGCCCTGAAAACAGGGCTTTTAATTTATAATCTGTTCTCCTAAAACTTGTAATTTATAATCTGTTCTCTTACTCTGGGTGAAAGACAGTAGACACAGAAACACTGACAGGCTCTCTAAAGCTAGAGGGATCTTCGAATTCTTGGTTCTTCATGATTTTGTGGTTCCTTGTTGGCGTTAATGACTATAGTGGGTGTCTGCACTCAAGCTGGTGGTGAGAGCACCTGGTATGGATGGGGGTCAGGCTCCCTGGGCTTGTGGGCTGACCTCCAGCTCTTTCGCATTTAGTTAGGTGCTCTACATTTTATCTTTTATCATGTGTCCAGTGGGAGAAATACCATCTCTTATAAGTTTGTCATTATACTTTGTTGATGCCGATTTGTTAATGGCCTACTGAAAAATACACATGCACTAAATGAATCTTTGGTGTGTAATAGAACCCCAGTAAATATATTTGTGACTATATAAGAGATTGGACAAAACTACTGTATGGAGATGTAGAAAAACTTTCTGTAGGAGTAGGGTGGGATATGATATTACTGAAATTTTTATTGATTTCTTTATTGACTTTAAATTCTTTTTTAACATATGGCTACAGTACTTTGTTTTATTCTTTTAAAACTGAGATGATAAAATTCTGTGACACAACATCTATTGGTTGAAGGTACTGCTACACTGAGAATTGATATACCTACTGTAAGACTCCAATACCTAGTTTTCATAATTAT
The DNA here is from genome assembly GCA_004027295.1 of Dolichotis patagonum. Classification (NCBI taxonomy): domain Eukaryota; kingdom Metazoa; phylum Chordata; class Mammalia; order Rodentia; family Caviidae; genus Dolichotis; species Dolichotis patagonum. The sequence continues at coordinate 10,827 of PVJX010017361.1, forward strand.
GTAAAGGTTACTAACATAAGTTTAATATAATAATCCACTTAAAAACATCTCATAGAGAGCAAGACTAGAGTGAGACAGTCTCTTTTCCTCAACATTTCTTTGCTTCTTAATTGAAAGCTGTTAAAACATGGTTTTGGAAAAGTTCTTTTCAGAAAATAAATACTTTATAATCACTAAGCTGTTAGGAACTAAAGTCATCCTTGACTCAATCAAAGGCTTTGTCATTAAATTATCCTACAGAGATACCTTAAATCATTTTTTTTTGGCGTGACTCTCACTTCTGGATAATAAAATCAACAGGTTCTTAAGTAATAAACATGAAAGTGAATAGTATTGTTCTTCATTTTATGTTTACTTGTCCTTTTCAGTATGTTAGCTATTTTTTGAAATTGAAACACCTAAATTTCAAGATGTTGATGAGTATAAAAATTTCTTTTAAGAGGCTTCTCCCTATTCTTTAGAGCAGTTCCCCATAGCATTACCAAATGCCCCAGACCTAAGGTGCTTTTGTTCTAGGAGGCCCTCATTGACTCGAGCCTGGAAAAATCCCTTCACTGGATGTTCTGGGATACTAATGCTTGAGTAGTGGAAAGAAACTTTTAAAGTATTAGTCATTTGGATCTCTGGAGTGGTTAGCAGCAGAGAAAGAGCTCTAAGATTCAGTCTCCAAACACTAGAATATAGCAGCTTGAGGAAGAGAAGAAGGGGGAAGTGGGTCCCCTGGACACAGGAAGGATCTGAAGTGAGAATTGAAGCCAGTGGAAAGAGGGAAGAAACTTGGACAAAGAAGAAGGATGTGGTGGGTGTTGCCTTTCCCCTCAGTTGCTACTCAGTGTGTGGGAGGAACAGTTGAAACCTGTGGACACATGATGACTATTGGCAACCTCAGAGGCCTCCATGCAGAGATGCAGCAGTGCAGTGGAGCAGTGGACACCATGGACTTTACCAGCTGATGAGTGGCATGGATTGGCCAGCCTGAGAGAAAAGAGATTGGCTGGGAGCCATCTTGGAGAGGGGCCCATTGAGCTCACAACCCAGGACAACTGCTGGCTCTATCTAGTGGCTCCCAGCTGAGGTCAAGCCTGCAGAATGTGTGCTGACTGCTGCAGGCTGAACAGGTTGGGTTCCAGCCTCATGGCCAAAAAAACAGCTTGACCTTCAGGGTAAATAAAGGTGCAGGCTCAGATTATCCACTACCCTCCTGTGAAGCTCCTGCTGGCTTACTGGAATAAATTAACATGGATCTGGTGTTGTCTACCAGTGGCAGAGACAAACCTGAAACATTTTTTTCTCTTTCCTTGTTTTTTTGTTTTTGTTTTTTATTTACTTCATCATTAGATCTTGTTTTTTTGTGAATGTGAATGTGATTTCTAGTTTTTTTGTGGTTGTTATTCTGTTTTTGTTTTTATTTCTTCCTTGTCTCTTTTTTTCTTGTCTTCTGCACCAGTTTCCCAAAGTTTGTGTGATTGTCCTTTTATTTCTTTTAGTTCCAATTAGCCATGACCAACCAATCTTGCTTATAACTAATTCCTTTTCTTCTCTTTATTTTTTCCTATAACCCATTTAAAATTTTCTCTCCTGAGGGTAAAACTGGCATATTGAGGGCTTATTTACTTCAATTTAATTTTCTGATTTGTTTTAGGTTTTGTTGTATAACCATAAAACTAATTCATATGGCTAAAGGTGGCAAATTGATAGCTACCTCAGTTTGTCGTTTTTTAGGTTATTTGATGCGATTGTTACTGTGATTGTACCCCTTTAGCTAAAGTGACATAGTTGTTCTAACTAGCTGTTCTTCCTGGTATGTAGCAAGACCAAGATTGCCTAAGGGTCATAGAAAATACTGTGGGCCAGTACCAAAGAACCAGGGCTGGGCCAAGTTGATAGCAACTTCTCATTCCTAGTAAATTAAAGAGGTAGTGTCTTGCATACTTTCTCTCATTGTTGAGACAAAATACCCAGCACCCAAAAGAGGAAAAGGTTTATTTAGCTCATAGTTGTGGAGGTTTCAGTCCATACTTGGCTAGCTCCAAGGTAGAATAGCACATAGCACAGGGGAAGCAGCTCATGGTGGTAGAAAATAGCAAAAGCAACAGAAGCAAAGAAGGGAAGAGCATGGAGAGAAGACCCTTTCTGTTCCTTATATTTTGTGTAGGTCATACTTACTTTTGTGTAGCACTCACAGCTATAATACCAACCACACCATGAGTCATTCACAAACTCTAGAAGCCCGCCTCCATAACTGCATGAGGCTTTGGGGGGACAGCCAGTCTCAAACCATACAGGTAGTATCTTGCAACAGACTCAAAGCCCAGAAGCCAGCTACACCTAGAAGACACCTCTGCAAAGTAATCATTTCCTAAGGGTTCTGAATACTAATGATGAAGCTACTGACCACAGGCAATTTACAAGCATCAATGCAGGAATTAAAAAAAACAAAGATTAAAAAATCAGGAGCCAGGGATTTAGCTCAGTGGCATAAGTGCCTGCCTAGCAAGTGTGAGGTCATGAGTTCAACCCCCAGCACACACACACAAAAAAGGCACTCATTTTTTCCCATCATTTTAGGAAAATGATGGAAAGCTTTAATGCCCAACATAGGAGAGAAATGGAATCCATAAAACAGATTCAAGCAGATATCCAGAAGACTAAAATTCCACTGAAGGAATCTGCAGCAGAATAAACTGATGTGAGGACAGAATCTCAGATATAGAAGACAGGCTTGTGGTTAGTAATCTTGAAAAGATAGATTTCTTAGAAATAGCAAAGGGCCACAAGAAATCAATCTAGCAGCTTCTAGATGATGAAAAGAACAATAACATATGTTTCATTATAGTCAATGAAAAAGCAAACAATAGCACAAATGATATAGGCAACTTGTTCATGGATGTCATGGCAGAAAACTTCTCTGGCAGGGAACAAGAATTTGACCTACAGATAAGTGAGGCATGTAGAATTCCAATTAGCCAAGATCAAAAAAAGTCTACATTAAGGCATATAATAATCAAGATTCCAGAAGTTTAACACAAGAAGATAATATTAAAAAGTATTAGTGAAATGAAACAAATCACCTATAAAGAAAAGGCCATCAGAGTCACAGCTGACTTTTCAACACAAACCCTCATGTTGAGAACTTAGAGTAAAGTCTTTCTTTCTTTCTTTCTTTCTTTCTTTCTTTCTTTCTTTCTTCCTTCCTTCCTTCCTTCCTTCCTTCCTTCCTTCCTTTCTTTTTTTCTTTCTTTCTTTCTTTCTTTCTTTCTTTCTTTCTTTCTTTCTTTCTTTCTTTCTTTCTTTCTTTCTTTCTTTCTTTCTTTCTTTCTTTCTTTCTTTCTGACAGGGTCCTGCTTTGTCTGGGCTGGCCTTTAACTCACTATTTAGCCCCACCTGTCCTCAAACTCATAGCAATCCTCTTGCCTCAGCCTCTCAAGAGCTTGGATTACAAGCATATGCCACCAGACCTGGCAGATTGAAGTATTTCAAGCTGCAACAACAACCTCCAATCCAGATTGATGTACCTTGCAAAACTATCTTTCAAAATTGATGGTGAAATAATCTATCAGGAAGGGCAAACAGTTAAACAGAGGGTGAAAAAAAGAGAGCCAACAACAGGAAAACAAAATGATAAAGATAAGTCAATACATATCAATTATAACCACCAATGTTAATGATCTCAATTCACAATCAAAAGAAACAGACTGGCAGAATGGATCAAGAAGCAATATTCAGGTGGCTGGGCACTGGTGGTCGTCAGAAGGTAGAGGGGTGCCTATCTGGAGTGGAGATACACTGCACCCTAAGAGTTGTGAGGATCTCTAGCATTCAGATGGCCACCATGGGACTATCCAGCCTCAGATCTTAATTTCTATTGTAATTTGGAAGGCCTTTTCCTGCGGACAGCCAGCAGAAGTAGGGACACACAGCCAAGGAAGCTCTGTGCACCTGTAGGCCACCATTGGAGGCCCTTGTTTCCTCAGGCAGCCATCACCCACCAGCAGAATCAAACAAACACACCCCTGTGTGCCTGCCACCATTGCAGGAGTCCCAGTGTAGACACACAGGCTTAGAGAAGCAGCACCACCTCCATGCACTTCTGATCATCAAGGAAGCCCCCGTATAGCTGCACAGGTCTGGAGAAACCCTCCCCACGCTCTGCTACCTCCCTGTTAATCCAGGGTTAGAGAAACCCAGGTGCCTGTCCCATTCACCTACACCACGGAGGGACAGCCACTGTAGGAAGTGCCTGGTGCCGCACAACCAGCCTGTTGCGGGGAACCCAGGAGAATGTCAAGACAAAGGAGAAAAAGGTAATCTCAGACCTCTAGCCCATACAGAACAAGTCTGGGAGATACAGTCATGGAAGAAAACAGAAGTCACACACCTGAAATCTTTGAGAGGATAGCAACTGAAGTAAAGAAACAGCTTTAGGAGATTGTAAGAGCAGTCAAATCAGAAATAATGTTTCAAGTAAAAGAACAAATCAGGAACATACTGAAAGAATTGCTCAGTGTGTGTCTAAAGAAGACATAGACAAAAAAGAGGAGCATAGGAAAATGATAGACATGTTGAATGAATATAGAAAGGAATTAAAATGCATGAAACAGATTCAAAGAGAGATGCAGGAAATTAAAATGTCAATCAAAAGTTGGCAAAACCACTTGAAAGAGACTGAAGATAGACTCTCAAACCTTAAAGATAGGATTGCTAGTGATCGTGAAAGGAAAGATCTCTTAAAAATAACACGGAATCAGGAAATAACAACTCAATGGCTGCAAGATAATGCAAAGAAGCAAAATTTAAGAGCCATAGGTGTTGGTGAAGAAACAGGGGTCAACATAAATGAAATTAAAAGGATGTTCACAGAAGTAATAGCAGAAAACTTCCCAAACATGGGAAATGGATCTGGCATGCAGATAAGTGAGGCATATAGGACTCCAACTAGTCATAACCAAAGTAAATCTACATCCAAACATATAGTAATCAAGATCCCAGAAATTCAGCACAAGAACAGAATATTAAAAGCCGTTAGAGAAAAGAGAAAGATCACCTATAAAGGAAAACCCATCAGAATCACAGCAGACTTGTCAACATAAACCATCAAGTTAAGAAGACTCTGGAGTGAAGTGTTTCAAAACCTAAAAGAAAACAACTTCCAACCTAGATTGATCTACCCAGCAAAACTATCTTTCAAAATTGATGGAAAAATAAGATACTTCCATGATAAAGAACAACTGAAGGAATTCATGACTACCAAACCAACCCTAGAGAGAATGCTAAAGAATATTCTAGAGAGAGATAAATATGACTGTGATTCCAGGAACAGCATCATAGGAGGATCACCAAACAGGACAGGCAATTGAATGAAGGGGAAAAGTGGAGGGCCAACAACAGGAGGATAGCAGGGCAGAGACAAACCAGTGTATGCTGGTGGTAACCATTAATGTAGATAGCCTTAGGTCAGCAATAAAAGAAACACAGGGAGAGTGGATCAAGAAACAAGGTCCATCTATATGCTGTATGCAAGAAACACATTTAACTTGAAAGGAAATTCATAGACTGCAAATCAAAGGAGAGAAAACAATTGCTCCATGTGACAGGAGACCAGAAAAAAAGCAAGAGTAACTTGCCCGTCAACCACAGAATGGATAAGAAAGATACGGTATTTCCATGCAGTGGAAAGTTACCCAGTTATAAAGTAGAATAATCTCAAGGCTCTTGTAGGCAAATGAATGCAACTGGAGATCATGTTCAAGAGTGAAACAGTTTGAACTCATATGCATGAACCTTAGCATAAGAAACAGAAGGAGTTAATGGGATCAAAAGCAAAATATTTATTATACGAGTGATAGGGGAGGAGACACCTGGGAGGGAAAGGTGGACTCTACTGTTCATTTCTTATTGTCTTGTCTTGATGTCTTCTGTTGTTTTCACAAGTTTGTTAGTTTTGGCTTTGTTTTGTCTTGTTCTGTTAGAGTTTACTCTGTCTGATTGTAGGGGCAGCTATTTTGAATATAATAGGATGTTATGGTTATCATGGTTTCCTATTGTTTTGAAGTCTTATAATGCTTTCATTCATTTGTTTAATTGTTTTTTTTTCCTGTTTTGTTTGATTTTATTACGTGTGATGATATGGACAGCTATTTTGAAGAAAACAAGATGTTGTGGTAGCCATTGCTGATTTTCTATCATCTTGTTTTAAAGTCCTATCATGCTTTTGTTCTTCTGTTTTGATTGGTTCTATCCTGTTGTGTTTTATTTGATTTTGTTACTTGTGATGGTATAGACAAACTTTTTGAGGAAAATGAGATGTTATAATAACCATTGTTCATTTCCTGTTATTTGGTTTTGAAGTCCTGTAATGCTTTCATTCTTTTTAATGGTTTTATACTATCTTGTTATGTTTGCTATTATTGTGTGTGAAGGTATGTTCAACTATTTTGAAGAAAACAAAGAGATATGGTAGCCACCGTTCATGTCCCATTGTCTTGTTGTGAAGTGCTGTGTTGCTTGCATTGTTCTGTTCTGATTTGCTTTGTTCCATTGTTTTGTTTTGTTTTATTGTCTTTCAAATAAAAAAAATTATTAAAAAAATCAAGATTCAACAATATGTTGCACACAAGAAACACATTTAATTCAAGAAGGAATCCACAGACTAAAAGTCAAAGGATGGAAAGCAACACTCAGTGACAGGGACCTGGAAAAGAGCAGCACTAGGTATTGTCTCTGCAGACAGAGTAGATTCCAAACCAAGACTGATTAAGAGAGATTTAAGAAGAGATGAAGGTCACTGTATTCTGGCAAAGGGAACAATCCAAGAGGAAGACACAGCAATCATAAATATATATGCACTAAATTCCATTGCTTTCCAACTACCTAAAATAAATATTAAGGGACATGAAAAATCAAACGCTAATAGTATTGTTTGGGGAGAATCTCAACACTCACTATCACAGGTAGGCAGTTCTACTAGATAAAAAATTAACAATGAAATATTAGAACTGAACCAAACTTTTGAACAAACGGACTTAGTAGATGTCTACAGAGTGTTCCAGCCCACATCAGAATACATATTCTTTCTAGCTGCACGTGGAATGTTCTCCAAAATAGACCACATACTAGTGTGTAGAATATCCTTAAGTAAATGCAAAGGAATTGAAATTGTCCCATGCATATTTTCAGACCACAGTGCAATAAAATTGGAAATCAGTGGCAAAAGAAACCATAAGAACTTCATAAAGATATGAAAATTAATATCCTCATGAAAAAACAGTGGATCACAGATGAAATTAAAGAAGAAATTATACAGTTTCTACAATTAAATGGTAATATGCTAATACCATATACCAGAATTTACGAGACACAATGAAAGCAGCCCTACAAGGGGAATTTATAGCAGTGAATAGCTGTATGAGGGAAACAGCAAGCTCAACTAAACCACTTAATGTTGAAGTGTCACAGCATAATGTTAAGCTTGAGCTTTTAGAAAAAGAAGAGTAGGCCAAACCCAATGCTCATATGAGGGAGGAAATTATAATGATTGGAGCAGATTTTAATGCATTGGAGACTAATGAAACAATACAAAGAATCAGTGAATCAAAGGATTGTTTCTTTGAAAGATTAAATAAAATCCACAAGGCCCCTTAGCCTATGTTATGAGAAAAAAAGAATAAATCTATGCATTTAGGAATGAAAAGTGTGATATCACAACAAACTATGCAGAAGTCCAGAAGATCATCTATACCTACTTCAAAAACTTGTTTTCTAATAAGATGGACAATGCAGAACAAATACACAGATTTCTTGATGCATATGAATTACCAAAACTGAACTAAGAAAATTTAAAATCCTAAACTACTATCAGTCTATACAATTGAAGATGTAATTAAAAACCTGTGAACAAAGAAAAGCTCAGGCCCTGATGGATTCACTGCTGAATTTTACAAAACATTTAGAGAAGATCTAATACCATTATATCTTTAATTCTTTAATGAAACTGAAAGGGAAGCAATACTCCCCAATTCATTCCTGGAAGCAAGCATTATCCTGACACCAAAACCAGAGAAGGACCTAAGGAAGTAAGCTATAGGTCAATCTCCCTGTGAACAAAGACACCAAAAATTGTCAATACTATATGGCAAATAGAATGCAGAAAATCATCAAGAAGATTATACACCATGATCACATAGGATTCATCCCAGGGATGCAGCTATGGTTCAATTTACACAAATCAATAAATGTAACACACTCTTTTAACAGAGCCAAGGACAAAACATGTTCATCTCAGTAGATGCAAAAAAACTTTTTGACAAAGTTGAACACCCATTCACAATAAAAATCCTATAGAAAATTGGAGTAGTTGGTCTTTATCACAATCTGATAAAAAACATCTATGATAAACCAACTACCAACATCATACTAAATAGGCAAACATTGGAAAGTTTTCAATTTAAAATCAAGACAAGGATGTCCACTGTTACCACTCTTACTCAATATAGTTCTGGAAACTTTAACCAGAGAAAGACATAAAAAGAACAATGAATGGAAAAAAAATTAAATTATTATTCATGGATGATATAATATTCTACATAGATGACCTCAAATACTCCACCAAAAGACATCTAGATTTAATAACCAAATTTAGTAGCATAGCTGGATACAAAGTCAGCCCTCAAAAATCAATAGCCTTCCTGTACACAAATAACAAACTCATTGAGAGAGAAATTAGAGAAATAACACCTTTTATAATAGCATCCAAAAAAATGAGATACCTAAAAATCTAATGAAAGAAGTAAAAGGTCTCTATATTGAAAACTACAGTGCTCAGAAAAAGGATATTGAATTAGGTATCAGAAAATGGAAAGGTATCCCTTGCTCTTGGGTAGGAATAATGAAGATAGTGAAAATGACCATCATTCCTAAGCTGTTACATAGATTTAATGCAATTCTGATAAAAATTTCAGCAGTATATCTCACAGAATGAGAGAAAAGAATCCTAAAATTCATTTGGAACCAGAAGAGACCTAGAATAACAAAGGGTATTCTGGGCAACAGATGCAAGTCATGAGGCATCACAATCCCTGACTTGAAATTATACTACAAAGTTACAGTGATCAAAACAGCATGATACAGGCAAAAATCCAACCTGAGGATCAGTGGAACAAATTAGAAGATACTGAAGCCATTACAGACACACTTAGGAACCTTATCTTTGACAAAAGTGTCAAGCATATTCTCTGGAAGAAAGATAGCCAAGACACTAAGCTGATAACCTGATGACCTACTAACAATTTTACCCATTATCAACTGGAGCTGTGCTCACTTTTCAGGTCTGTTAGAAAATTAATGTAACAGACTGGAAGATGCAGCATAGCTCCTTACATACTTAGTCGCCTTAGCTTTGACAAAGGGGCCAAACACATTCATTGGAAAAAAGGTGACCTCCTTAATAAATGGTGCTGGAAAAAACTAAGTTTCCACATGCCAGAGATTAAAATTAGATCCATATCTTTCACCATGCACTAAACTAAAACCGTAATATTAAAACAAAAACATTAAATCTTCTTGAAGATAGAATAGATAGAACTCTTGAAGACATTGGTATACACAAAAACTTTGTAAACAAAACCCTGATTTCACAGGAGCTATCACAAAGAATTAACAACTGGGATCTCATTAAAAAGATTTTGCATAGCAATAGTAACCATCAAGAGAATGAAGAGAGAAGCCACAGTGTGGAAAAACTTTTTTGCCAGCTGTTCCTCAAAGGACTACTATTTAAAATATATAAATAACTAAAAAAATCAATCCCCCAAATTTAAAGGCCAGTCCAAAAATGAGTATTTGAGTTGAATACACACTTCTTGGATGAAAAAGTGCAAACAGCAAATAAATACATGAAAAAATGTTCAGTATCACTGATCATTTGAGAGTGAGAGAATTGAGAACAACCCTCAGACTTTATCTTACTCCAGAAAGAATAGCTGTTATCAAGAAGTAAACCAATAGGAAATGCTGGAGTGACTGGGGAAAAGGGAACTCCTCTCCACTGTTGATGGGAGTGTAGACTGGTGCAGTCACTGTGGAAATCAGTGTGATGAGGTTGCTCAAAAACTAGTATTAGAGTTTCCATTTGACCCTTCTTGGTATGTTCCTGAATTAAACGTCAGACCACAGTGATATATGCACTGCCCACTTTGTAATAGCTAAATCTTGGAAACAGCCCTAATGCCAATCAACTGGTGAATGGATAAAGATGAAGTGTTTTTTTTATGCAGTGGAGTACTACTCTGCCATAAGAATAAGCTTGAGCTATTTGTAGGAAATGAATGCATCTTGAATACCATGCTTTTTTATTTTATGGAAAATGGATAAAACAGAATTTCATCACAAAACAATTGAAGAATAATAATAGTACTTTACAAGTTGTTATCTTTAAAGTAGTTGCTTAGAGTAGGGTACAAAATATAGGCATGAAAATTCTCCAGTGGATATTAGCACAAACCTTTTTTTTTTCAGTGAACGAAGAGACACTAATGGTATAACTGACTTGCATTTTTTTCCTTTTCCCTACTGTCCTTTTCCCTTTCACCCTTCCTTGTTCCTTTTGAACTATTTCTTCCCATTTCACAATATCTATACATTTTAGAACTTCTTTATTCTTTCCATTTTTCACACCAGGGAGAGAATATGAGGTTTATATATGTGAGTCCAATTTTGGTTGAAACTCTTAAGTGAAATAAATTGGACACGTGTAAATACCACATTGTTTGTCTTATGTGAGAAACTTGAAGTCTAAGTAATAGGTGTGGTGAAATAGAGAAAAAATGTTCAAATGGGGAACAGAATGCAAAGTGAAAAGAAAGATGAGAAAAGAAGAAAAAGTGGAAACAAACCTTTTATAAATGGCGAGGGGGAGAGGAGTTGAAGAGAGGGTAGAGGAATGGGAAAAAATCAAGTTGTATCATGTACAGGTACAAATTCTTTATGATGAATGTGATCATTATATACCCCTAAAATAACCATCATTTCTTTAAAGAAACCATCATTTCTTTAAAAACATGTCTTATAGGCTTTTTATAATTTGCTCATAAGATGTTTAAGCTAAAACAGAGGTGGGGGAAGAGCTGAAACAGAAATCAAGGTCTTCAGATGTTTTGTTGCGGTACAAAATATATCTTCTCACTTGTAGCTTTTCCTCCATTTTGAGAAACAACATGACTGTTTTAATATTGTATGGAAAATATTTTTAGTGTTTTAAACTTTTAGGAAGAGATGAGATATTAATACTTTATAGTAATGGGTTAAGATTTAATCTGAAATCCAGCATAAGTTGATTTAAGTACTATATGGTAGCTATTCTTACCTGAACTTTATGCAAACTCTTCGTTTTTCTATTCCCAACTAGTTTCTTCTCCTGTTCATTGTTTTGTATTTTGGGTTGTTATTACATAACATTAAGTGGTTATTGGAGGCAAGTATCTCTTCATATAATATCATACAAGAGAGTTGTTAGTTGATAGTAAAGTCCTACCTTTCCAGCTATTGTTTCCTTCCTCCATTACTTCCTTTCTATCCTGGACCACTTTGTTCACATATCCATCAATGTATCTGATGTTTTTTGCACGTTTTTTTTTTTTTAATGGGTACCAGAGATCGAACTCATGACCACGTGCTTGCAAGGCAGGTGCTTATGCTGCTGAGCTAAATCCCCAGCCATATCTGATGTTTTTTGAAGACCAAATATGTGAAAGCAATTTGTTAGTTACTGAGGATGTGCAGAGATGAATAAGGCAAAATAATTTTGTTCAGTTCATTTTCATTTGTTTGAATGCCTTTGTCATGATGGAGAAAAAGTTTCGTGTTCTGTGCAGTTGAATATTGAATTCCAAAAGGCAAAGGAGGGTCACAGTAGGAGAGGTTTATTGACAGATAGCTCCTGAGAGGCAGGAGGGGTCCTGGAAGTGGGTTCCTGTGCAGGCCCTTTTTCAGTGATGATTTATACAGCAAAGTCACAGTGTGGGTACTAAGCGGCTCAGCCTCCTTGATGGGGATGAGTTGATGAAGTCTTCACGTTTACAACAATTCAAAGCTCAAAAACCCACATGAAGTGTAGACGCAAATTGAGATTCTAGTCTCAGTCAATGTCCGTCTTTATCAGTATTGTGTGGAATTTATCACGATGATTTCTGGGCTCTCCTTGTCTCTAATTTTGGATTTCAGATTATTTATAGTAGACCTGGTCCACTGTCAGAAATGCAAGTTGTCTGAGACCTCTCTGCTAAATTTGGCTTAATGCAGTTATGTGAATATGCTCAGGGCTGAAATTCAAATGGGTGTCTTTAGACATGAGAATGTTTTTAGCCTATTCAACTGGGCTGAAATTAGCTACTTGTAAGAATATATGAAATCCATTTGATTTAGAGCATTAAACAGTTTGAAAAAAAACCGATCTTTTAAAGAATCATTTACAAATTCCTATATTCTTTTAAAAAAGTTCTCACTAATGTGATTGTGCTTGAGGATGGTCAGGGCATGTTATTTTAGCCCATATCTTGAAAATCAGAAGGAAATTTTTGTGCTGAAGATTTTAGTAAGAGTATTGAACTAAATGTGGCAGTTTATAATTATTATTATTTTTTCATTTGATGGGATGAATTTTATTTTTGAAAATGTCAGTCTCACTTATTTATAACAGTTGCTGAACTCCTGGCCTCTGCATGTGTTTTTGCTGTTGATTAAATTGATTTGTTAATGCTTAGTTCCTTAAATAAACTGGAATGTTTTGGAGCTGTGACTGAGACTGACATTGGAGATTATTATTGTTGTCTAGAGTTTTATGTCTGTTAAATGTTTTATTGCAGTTTTGGATTTGGTTAATCAGGAGCCTACATTAAATGTCAGATAATAAGGTAAATTATATTTTTAAAACTTTATGATTTTCTCCAGGAGGGCTTACAAATTACCACCAAAATGAGTACTTCTTTTCAATAGATATATTGTAACTTTTAATTCACATTTGTGCATGAATATTCATATACTCATAGACATGGATGTGCACGTCTGTCTGTGTAAGGATTTCATAGTCATAACACTTTCAAAGAACCTAGCTCTAGGTTGAGTCTTTGGAGATGTTTGCTTTGCCATAAAAATATATTACCATAAAAATTCTATTCACAGGTTTATTCTTTATTACCTATTTCAGGACTTCTCTGACTAAACCTGTCTCATTTTTTCAGTATCGGGGATTGAACTCAGGGCCTTGCACATGCTAAACAAGTGCTCTAATACCAAGCTGTATCCCCAATCCCTTTAATTTTGAGACAGGGTCTAAGTTGCCCATGCTGGTCTCTAACTTGCTGTCCTTCTGCATTATTTCTTGTGTAGTAGGAATTATAGGTGTGTGCACTGCACCATGTGACTTTCTTTTTTATTAGATAGCAGGTGTGGATGAGGCTTAGCAAGGCTGAGACATTTTAAATCTTGGGGTGAAACCTTTAATACAGTGCTCCTTCAAGTGTGACTTGCATAATCAGTAGAGTACACTAAACTGTGAGCTACATGCAATGAATAAGCCTAAAAGTGAAGAATGAATATTTAGAAACTTACAGGAGTTTGGCAAGATAATTGTATATCTATTGAATTTTATAATACAAATTTCAAGCTTGGATTTTTTGTATAGTTAAAAATTCATTCAGTGCCAGGATGGTAGGAATCCTGGCATTCAGGAGACCGAGGCAGAAGGATTGCTATAAATTTGAGGCCAGCTTCGTCTATTTATATAATGAGTTGAAGGCCAGCCTGAACTACATAGCGAGACCCTGTCTCAAAAGAAATTAATTCCTTCTGTCTTTTAATAAAATATTTATTCATGACTAATTGAAAATTAAGAAACAAAACTGGTCTTCACCACAGTTAATTTGTTTTATCATATTTTTACATGGTTTTGGTGAAAATCTGAATCACCACTTCTTTTTATCTTCTTAGTAAAGTCAGGAACCCTTTACACATAAATTTTCTGAGGCCCAAAATAATGTTTGTATTGTATTAGCCACTTATTTTGTTGGGTGAAGATACCATTTAGTGTTAGGGTCTTACAGAACCATGTTGCTGCCATAGTACCAAGGTTGTTTCTGGAAGTTCAGTTTCTTGAGTATTTTTCATTGCTGATTCATTCCTCCTTTTCATTCTTTTATCAGTTTGGAAAGGGGAAAACTCCTTTAAAGTTTAATTTTATTTTTGTCTTTTTGAGACAGGATCTCACTATGCAGTTCAGGCTGGTCTTGAACTCACTTTGTAATGCAGGCTGGCCTTGAACTCATAACGATCCTTCTGCCTCCGCCTCCTGAAGGATAGAATTTCTTAAAAGGAAATATAGATAAGGCTTAAGGATTTCTTCTTTGACCTGTAGATTACATAGAAGAACACTGTTTGGTTTCCAAATAGAAAGTAGAAAGTTACTGGTCTTTAATTGGATTGTAAAATTATATGTAAGATTGTAATCCTTTGAAATTTACAAAGTGTTTATACTGTATCAAGGTGAATATTTTGTGTACACTTTACAAGAATGGCTACTTCGCAGGTGGAAATAGTATTCTATAAATGGCAGGTCTGGGTGGTTGATAATATTATTAGGATTTTTTGTTTAGTGGTTCTACCAACTGCAGAGAGAATGGTAAAAATCTTTAGCTAATGTAGATTTGTTCTTCCTACATCATTGATCATTTTTACTTTATGGATTTTGAAGTCCTGTTATTACAACATTTATAAATGTTCTGTTTCTCCAATAAACAGGTCCTGAATGTTGTAAATGATACGTCTTAAATATACTGGTTTTGTATGTTCCCCCATAGGGCGTTGAGTTTTTGGTTTAACAGGTACTTACTGTGGCCAGGCTTCAGCTCTGAGCTCTGTCTTCTTTGGTGGGCATCATCTGACCTCTTCAGTTCTCTTTGGCCCAGCTTGGCTGCTTGCAGTGTTTCCTTGCATGTTTATTTTAGTAGTTAGCTGGAGATTGACGTACAGTTCATAGCAGAATTTGGGCTCCTTTCTTTGTGTTTTTTTCCCCCTCTCTTTCTTTCTTTCCTTTTCTTTTTTTGAGACAGCAGCTTGCTATGTAGTTCAGGCTGGCCTTGAACTCATAGCAGTCCTCCTGCCTCAGGCTCCTGAGTGCTGGGATTACAGGTGTACATCACCATTCCCAGCTCTCCCTCACTTTCTGGAGGTTGTGGTCACTCTGAACTGTTCAGTGTTTCCTCAGGCTGGTAAGAGTTTGATTTTCTACTGAGTTTTATGTGAATTTTCCTGACTGAGGCTTTTCCTTAGGAGAGAACCTTTTAAAACTAGAATTTCTAGTGCCATGGTTTTTTTTTTTTTTTTTTTTTTTTTTAATGTATAGACTCCTTCCAGTTTCTGATGTCCTTTGTGTCTTCAGGGAGTTTCTTTTTTTAGAGCATCTAGATCTTAGAATTGTTTTCAGTGAGAGGCTGGATCTAATAGGAGCTACTTTACCATTTGGAGTTTCTGGGATATGTTTAAAATTTAAAAGTCAACCATTAAGTATCTCTGCAACGTTTTACATGAAAGAATAAAATGATAATACTAGAAATTTAAAAGTAATCTGATGAAAATATTGCATTGCCAAATTAGTTTTGCTCTTTTTAATAATTATTTCATGATGGTGACAGTTTAACATTTCAGCATGAAAAATTATAATTTTTTGTCTCCAGCTCAGACTTTGCTTTATGTAGATGAGAGACACATTTTCTGACTTAGACTAAAGCTCCCAAATTACATTGACCAAAAGAATGAATGCCTTCTATGTTAGTAGATGGAAGCTTTAGTGAGCTTGTAGTTTTTAAGAATTTACTGATGTCACTGTGGTGCCTATGCTTCAGTTTGTCTTCCTGTCTCCGAGCTATAAACCCAGAATTCTATACTCAATTTTATATCAACAAAAATATTCCTCAAACAAACTTGCTGGCAGATTGACTATGATGTCCCTTTGCTTAGCCATGGAGTGCATAGGACAATGTGGATCTGAAAACTTCTCTCACATTGAATTTGGGAAATTTTCAATGTATGTATAGGTTTGGAGTTGTCTTTTGAAGTTAGATTGAGAGAAAGCCATGTGATCAGTTGGGCCATGTGTAGGTTTTGATTGAATGGGAAGTAGAGTCAGCATTGGGTCCAGTCATGTGGTTAGAAGGCTGTATAAGGGCAAATGTGTGATGAAGAAGCTCAGGGATAGTGGAGAAGCGATGTGAAGGGGACAGAGGTGGAGGGAAAGTAGAAGTGGGACTGTTGAGGGGCCATATCAGTTTTGGTTTTGTGACCATTTTTATATTTAGGTTAGGTCCTAATTCGATTCCCACCCTGTAGAGTCTGATCCCCCAGGTGTGGCCGCTTAGCCAGGAGGGGTCTGAAGCTTGTTTAATTGTAAAGGTAATGGGGTTACAGGAACCTAGGGTATTGCAGGTTGGGAGAGAGGGCCCAAAACCCTTGAGCCAGGGTCCCACTGCACCCAGGCATTAGTAGGACCTGGCCCCTAGCGGCCAGTAGCCTTGCAGCCCCATGAAGGGCAATAATAGTAGTGGAGGGCAAAGCAAGAGAGTTTTTGTTGGTGAGGGCAGAGGTAAACACTGGCCTGGTGAAATTCTGGATCTTTTTCTTCCTGAAGGTGTCCACAATAAGGCCAAGTTCCCCAACTGTCATTTCTTGAGCGCCAGATTTGACATTGATGAATTGTAATTTGAAGCTCAGTGGAATGGGAGCCATTCCAGATCTTGAATCTGGACATTGTCTCTGCAGATTTGAAAGGCAAAGGGGAGGGGTTCTGAGGGGGGGGTGGGAGGAGTAGAAGGGTTAGGACCTTTAAAGTCATGATAGTTGTTATCTTAGACAGTCGAGAGTCCTCAAGCTTAAAATCATGGATGAGGAATAGAAGGGCATAGTTAGCTTGGTATCCTCAGAGGGAACAGTCTAAAGAGCACCAGTGGATATGAGGACTAGCAATAGAAAAACAGCATGGAAGTGTACTGAGTAACAGAACATTGAGATTCAGGGATGTGTGAGGTGAAGACAAGTGGGACACAGAAGGTATAATGACCACTTTGGGGATAGGAGTTTGGGGTCAGGAGTGTCAGGACAACATTTAGCCTGGGTGATGTGAAACAAAGATGAAAGGCTGGTGACCTTGACCACTGTTGGTGTCATGAGGATGACTAGATGGGGTCCCATCTGCTTGGGCATAGTCCTGTGGGCTTGGAGGATTTGAGATATATTAAAATCTTCAGGTGTTAGAGGAGGGTCTGGTTTTGGGTTATCTGTTGGTTGTGGGAGACAGAGATTGGTGTGTTGTCACAAAAGGTGTCTAAGAAAGGAGAGGGTTGGGATATAGTCAGTGATAGGGGGAAGGTTTGTACATGAACTCAAAGAGACTTAGGAAAGTGGATACTTGAGGAAGTGCCCTGAGTCAGGTCAAGGTATCCAAGTGACTGGAATCAAGAGTTCACATAGAGCCTGCTAGACCATGAAAGGACAGAACTTGTTGTTTTATAGTTGGCTCCAGGAGGTTACAGTGGAGGACCTTGTGGTTGGTGGAATCGAACGAGTGGTGGGGGTGAGAGTGAGCCCCAGATATTTGTGTTTTGGTGAGGCTATATGGACTTTAGTGGGTTATACCCTATATCTGCAACCTGAGAAAAAATTGAGGAGGGTAGCTCTATATTGTATGGCTAGAGAATGGAATGGAGAACAGAGAGGTCATCCACATATTGAAGGAGACTTCCGGGTTTGGGGTGGAGAGTTGCAAGGTCGGTGGCAAGGTCGGTGGCTAAAGAAGAGAGGACTATTTCTGATCCCCTGAGTAGAACTGTCTGTGTAAGCTGTAACGACTGGAGCGTGCCTGGGTTTGTCTACATGAAAGTGAAGAGGTCCTGACAATCACAGTATATAGACATAGTGAAAAATGTGTCTTTAAGATCTAACACAGGGCATGTTGATGGGTAAAAGCCTCAACCAGAAGAGAAACTACACCTTCCCTGAAGCAAGCTG
This sequence comes from Dolichotis patagonum, assembly GCA_004027295.1. Taxonomy (NCBI): domain Eukaryota; kingdom Metazoa; phylum Chordata; class Mammalia; order Rodentia; family Caviidae; genus Dolichotis; species Dolichotis patagonum. Next base: position 28,875 of record PVJX010017361.1, read on the forward strand.
TGCCATGCTGATGGGTAAAAGTCTCAGCCATAAGAGAAACCCTGCCTTCCTGTGAGCCAGCCAGTGTGCAGGCTGAAAAGAGCATCCCCCACCTCTAATTCAGAGGACTCAGACATGATAGTAGCTGAGGGGGAGGAAGTAGCTCGATACTTGTGTTGATCGGTTGACTGCCGGGGCCTGGAGCTGGTGGTCTGGTCATCTGCTTGGAAGACGGCAGTGTGCATTGTGTCAACTGTGGGGAATATCCTCATGTTTTGTTTTTGAAATCCAGTGTTTTGCTCCATTTTACTGTTTTGTAAACAGTATCCCAGTCTAGTATCCCGGTGTCTGGTTTCCTGAGCAATTCTTTTGAAGATAACAATGTGCAGTATTGTTGTCATTGTTTTGTTTTGTTTTGACTGTTTTGTTTGACTCAGTGTTATGTTTTGGTTGTTTTTATCCTGTTTTGTTTGATTTTGCTATTTCTGATGGTATGGTCAACTATTGTAAAGATAGCAAGAAATATTATGGGAGCCATTGTTGATTTCTTATTATCCTGTTTTGAAGTTCTGTACACTTTCACTTCATTGTTTTGATTGGCTTTATTCTGTTTTGTTGGATTGTATTCTCTTTAAAATAAAAAAATAATAAGAAAGATACTCAGGTATGTGGGACAGGAGCCACAGCTTCTCACAAGGTAGCTCACTATTGCTTCTTTGTTTTCTGACTTCTAAATAAAGTGTTTTTATTTTCCCTTTAAAAAAAAGATATAACACAGTAAAGTGGGAAGTTGATGGGGAATATGGGAGTGCATAGTGTAAGGTTGTGTACCACTGGGTGAATTGGTGTCACCACATTGTTGATAGCCCTGAGATCTTGAACTGAGTGGTAGGAGCCATTATGTTTGAGCACAGGAAGAATAGGGATATTGTAGGGCAGATGGTGTGTCCTAAGGAAGTCATTGGGTAATAGGCTTTGAGTTATAGGTTTAAGTCCTTGTTGGTGTTTGGGGGCTACTGAATTTTGGGCTGTGCAGGGGAAGGCTGAGGATCTTTACAGGGCTGGCATGAGTGGGGCTGGAGGTGTTCCAGACTACAGAGTTGAGAAAGGAAGAAGGGAGAGGAAGAATGGAACTGGCAATGTGTGGTGGTTGAGTTCAAAGGACAAGGACCATGGGGAGGGAAAAAGTGAAATAGAAGTTGAGTTTTTGGAAGAGATCTCTGCCCAAGAAGGGTGTGGGGCAGGTTGGACTAACAAGGAAATTATGGATGAAGAAGAAGGTTTGAAATCAGCAGGGAATGAGTTCTGTCTGGAGGGGTTGTGTAGGTTGACTGTCAACTCTCACAACAGAGACCAGGGATCAGGTAAAATTGTCTGAAAACTCAGGAGGAACATGGTAGGTGGCCCCTGTGTTAACAAGGAAGGAGAGTGTTTTGCCTGTGATATCCAATGAGACTCTGGGTTCTGAGAAGGATACATTGATGGGGGTCCTGGACCCTGAGCCCCATCAGTCCTCTTCGGCAGCAAGACTGAGCAGGTTAGTTAGCGGAAGTCTGAGGGTGGCAGTGGGATCTCCTATGAGAGCAGGGAGTTTGATGACTCACCTGCTCCCTGGTGGACAGGGCAGTTGGACTTCCAGTGGCCCTCAGGGTTGCAGGTGGGACAAGGTCCTGGTGGTGGCTGTGGGTTGGGGCAGGCTTATGTATAGTGTCCTTCCTTGCCACACTTAAAGCATGATCTGAGGTGGGGGAGGGCTCGGGTGGCTCCGTTTTGTCTTGTTTTAGTTTTATCACAGGCCTCAAGAGCCGCAGCCAGAAGTTGGCGTTTAAGTTTCGTACTTTGTTGTTTATCTTGCTTTTACTCTTGCTCTCTATTGTTGAAGACACAGAAAGCCAGATTAAGGAGGTCTCCCTGTGGGGTCTGAGAGCCAAGGTCTGTCTTTTTTAATTTAGCATGGATATCAGGGGCAGATTGAGAGATGAAATGGGAGTTGATGAGGGCTGTCCCTTCAGGGGATTGGGGGTTAACGTTAGTGTATTTGGTTAGGGTGTCAGTAAAATGGGAAAGAAATTCATCAGGGTTTTCATCAGCAGGTTGGATTTGTTCATGAAGTTTTGGTAATTAGTTTGTTTATAGGAAATTTTATTTAGGCCCACATTAATGCAACTGATCATTATATTTATGTGTTGTAAGCCATTATTTCCCTGATAATCCCATTGGGGGTCTGCATTTGATACTGCAGTGGCCCCAGTGGAATGGTGTTGTAGTCAGGGGTTGTGAGGAGAACAATTAGAATCAGGACACAGGATTTATATTATTATTTTATGGTGGTCACCCAGAGTTAACAGAAGAAAGTGCAAAAAATCGATCCACAACAGTAAGACAGAATATTCAGCCAAGGTCCTGGATCCCACAGCAATGTCCCACATGAGTCCAGATGAAGACCTAGAGCCCATAACAGTGCCTCCCACAAGTCTAACTGGAGGTCTAGAGCCCACTAGAAGGACTCACGCCAGTCTCTTTTATGGATCTGTGCTGGGAAGGCCCAAAGGTCAGTGGTGGAAGCTAGGAAGTCTATGCCAGCAGGGTGAAGGAGCTGTGCTGGTAGGGTGAGAGTTCTACCCTCGAGTGGAGAAGTCGCACTCACAGTAAAGACCAGGGCTGTCCTGAAAAGCACCACAGCCATCCTCAGTGACACAGAGGCCCTGAGCTCCTCTGACTGTAAGAACAGTCAAGTACATGCCAGAAAGCCAACGTGATGAGTTTGTTTTGGAGATTAAGTGGCACACGTCTTCCCCTCCAGAGCCAGGAAGCGATGCTCGATGCAAGGACCAAAGCTCCCCCGAAGTGAACCACAGCCGCTCTCAGCAACAAGGTCCCCAGCTCCTCTGATGAAAATGGTTGAACTCACACTGGGGAAGCTAGCCATGATGAGCTCCTCCAGGAGAACCAATAGTTCAAACAGCAACACATAGGAGAACCCACAACACCTAGCTTCTCCTCCTCCATGTCTCTATGCTGGCAACTTTCCTCAGGTAGAACATCTACATTCAGCACCATTCTGATTTAATTCAGCTGGTGTTAAGTTGACCATCAGTTTTAATCCATAACAGATGGTCAGGGTTAATTTGGTGTCTGTGGTCAGCCCTGGCTTGGGTTGCCTCCCACAGTTGAATTTTTTCTTGAAGGGAAAGGGTGGATTTAAGAGTGATATAGAGTTCTTTGTAATGTAGATCATAGGAATTACTTACAAATTAGAGTTCTTTTATTTAGTTGTAAGGATCTGTGGAGAAGGAATATAGTTTATGAGAGATTTGGGATAGGTCAGAAAGAGAAATGGGACATGAACATGAACCTACCTCTCAGGGTCAGCCATCTCCGAATGGAAGGAAGGGTTGGAGTTGAAATGGTGGCTGGCTAAAAGATGGTGGTGGTGGGTGAGAATATGGCAGGATGTGGGAGGAATGAGTTGGCAGCTGGCTAGAAGATGGTGACAGTTGGTGACAAGATGTTGGGAGGTGGCAGGAGTGAGACTGAGTGTGGTGTGCCGGAGGAGAAAATGCTGATGGAGGGTTGGAGAGGGAGAAGCAGTGGGGTGGGTTTGGTGAGAGGAAGACAGAGTGGATGAGGCCAGTTGAGAGGATTGAGGAGGTTCCTGTGGATATGGTAGGGGGGGGAGTTAAAGCAGAAGGGACATCATCAGAAAGATCAGTGAGATTATCAGTTAAGGTGTTTGGCAACATGGAATGGGCCAGGAGTATTTGTTCCACCCTGCTCGCCTGAATGAGGGAGGGGCATGTCCTAAGAGCAAAAATGGCTTGTATGTAAGGGATTTCTGACCATTTGCCATTGCAGTAGCAAAAATTGTCTAAATTGCGGGGAACAGTGAAATAGAAAGTGCCCTCTTCTGGCCAGAGCTGTCATTATCAGGTTTGTATTGGGTCTAAGCCCTCTGGCAGTGAAGACTAGTCAGTTTGGTTTGATGGTCTCCCAGAGACCTAGGGTTCAAATTTTTAAGGAGACACCCGAGTAGAGTGTGTTTTGGGTTTGGGAAGGAATATTTCCTACAGTGATCAGATTGAGAGTGAGCCACAGGCAGAAGCCAGTCACAATCCCTAGTAGGATCATCACTCTCACTGGGGTGTAATAGAGAGAGGTGCCTGTCAGTCCCCATGGGTCATCACCTAGGAGACAAAGGGGCGTCCCAGTGGATGTGAGGGAGTCCTGACGTGGACCCATAGTTTAAAGAGAGTGAAAGTGAGAGAGCGAGCAAGAGAGAGACAGAGAGACAGAGAAAATGGGAGCTCCCGGAATGAGAAGTGCTCCCTTGTGAGAGATGAAGTGGACCAGTGTTGGATGGAGGCTGGCAGTGGCAAAGAGATGAGAGAAAGGGCAAGGGTGCTCATGGCAGGGGGAGCTCAGACTGAGGTGGCCCCCAGGACCTGCGTGCTCCAGCCTGTCTGAGTCACAGCACCAAAATGTTAGGTTGTTTTGGTGAGGTTGAGAGACACAGAAAGAAGTTAAAAAACAAGTCTTTATTGCCTGCTTGGGAAGGCTGCAGGAGATTGTGAGAACCTTCGAGCAGGGGACACTGGGGAATGGCTTTTATGGAGTTGGACGGGGGCTGGAGACTGGATTGTCATGTTGGGAGAGGATTGGAGGGTCTTTGGTACATGTGTGAAAAAAGAGCAGAAAGTTTATTGTGGGCTTGGAAGAAGTACATGGAAGTGAGTATGGGAGGGGCACGCTGGCATTTTAGGGCGCCATGTTGGGCAGGCACCAGGTTAAGCCTGGCAGAGTCCCCTATGAGTGAACCCTTCAGAGTAAGTACTGATTTTTTTTTTAAGGGAGTGATTTCAAAGAATTTGGTGAAAACTTTCTTGAGAGCAAGAACCATATCTTATTTATTCTTGTTCCTAGGTGCTAGTTTGTTACTTGCTCAGATATATGGGTTAATTCAGTGAACAGTTTATGTTTTTAAATTCATGTACTGTTGCTATATTCAGAAGTACTCTTAAGAATACACAAGCACAGAGGAAATCTTGGGGGAATTTGCCAGATTGTCATAAAACTTTAAATAACTGAGCAAGATTTTTGAAATACTGTTTTTTGTGCACTTGTAGGTTGATCAGAGAGTTGGGAGTATATGACTGGAAACTAGAAAGATACTTAAAGGAATATTCTTTCCTAGTATCCAAAATGCTCTAAGTGGGAAATAAAGGGAAAATTCATTATGGTGTGCTCAGAAGCAGGGCCACAAGAAACCACTGTGGTGGATTTAGTTTTAAATATGTTCAGTGTTGTAAGCCTCAGTGGGTCAATAATTAAAGATGTTTAGTAAGCCAGCAAGGATGTGTGTCAATCAACTTTCTATCACTGGCAGAACACCTCAGATAATTAACCCATAAAGAAGCAAGGTTTATTTTGGTTGATGATTTTAGAGGTTTCAGTCCATGGTTGCTTGGCTTTAGTATGTTGGGCTCCTGGTGAGGTAGCACATTGTGGTGGGAAGTTGCTCATCTAATGGCGGCCAGGAAGCAGAGAGAGAGAGAGAGAGAGAGTGAGAGAGACAGAGAGACAGAGAGAGAGGCAGAGAGAGAGAGTATGTAGCAGGGAGAATTCATGCTGTGGTCCTAATATCGCCTTGAGGTAATGCACTCAGTCACCAGGGTGCTTCCAACTAGGAGGCATTTTGTATAGGTTCTACCATCTTGCAATACTGCCGTGGGCTGGGGACCAAGCTTTTAACACATGCCTTTAGGAAACATTCAGACCCAAACTGTAGCAGTATGTAAGCAAAAGTAGGGTTCTGACAAGGGGACAGATAGAGATATTCAGGAAAGAAGTAAAGATTTAAAATGAAGCCATTCACTTAAAAGTGATAGTTAAAATCTGAGAATAGAATAAGGTGAGAGTGTATACAAGAAAGTGTAGAGGTCTGAGACCATCACATAACAGATTACATGTTTTTTCATTACGTCTTTGTCTTACCCAGAACTTTTTAGAAAAATCAACTGAAAGAGAAACTCGTCAAGAATATGCTCTGGCTATGATTCAGTGCAAAGTTTTGAAACAGTTGGAGAACTTGGAACAGCAGAAATATGATGATGAAGATATCAGCGAAGATATCAAATTTCTTTTGGAAAAGCTTGGTGAGAGTGTCCAGGACCTTAGGTACATTATTATTTTAAAATTTTTTTATGTACTAAATTCATAGGGTGTTTGACTTGCATAGTTTTTTGGGGGGATGAGTAGTCGGGTTCTTGCTGTATTACCCAGGCTGATCTTGAACTCCTGGGCTCCAGGGATTCTTCTGTTTCAATCTCCCGAGTAGCTAGGATTATAGTTACATATGCTGATTTGCATGGTTTTTAAAGAAAATCTGACTAGGTTGCCAAATGTGAACAAGAGATTTCCTTAAAATATGCTATGTTTTCTATTGAGACATAATTTTTCAAATGGTAACAGTTGATTAGAAGTATGTGTTTTCTCATTTGGGGCGATTCACACCATTCTGTTTAATAATACAATGGGATGGGTGTAGCTGGTTTATTTTTGTTTTTGTTAGCAGATTTAGGATGTGAATGCTAACAATACTAGGCCAATTCTTACACTCTTTGACCCTGCATTCAAGTAAATACTTTATTTGAACAGGATGCTATAATTAACTTACCCAGTACATCCTGGTTATTCTAATTTACCAAGTCAACCTTTAATCTGCATCTCTTTTTACATTTTTACTTGAAAGAAGATGTAAGCATGCCCTTACACTGTCTATTGGCTGATTTAAAATGCATATTATAAAGCTTTAAATAATCAAGCTACTATGTACATAGGAATGTTTTTGAATTATAATGCATTACAGTTTGTTATATGTAGAGGTGTTATAGGTTTTTGTTAATTCAGTTAGTGACTTTTACATTATTGGTTATCACATTGTAAAATATTGTACTGATGGTTGTGATTTGTTTTATGATGTACTAATGATCCTCCTGCCTCAGCCTCCTGAGGGCTGGGATGATAAGTGTGTGCCACCATGCCTGGCCAAGCATTCAAATTTGATAGGCGTGTTGGGCCTTAGTGCTCTGAGTAAAATTTCACAATATCTATTAGAGATTATTTAAATTGTTTAATCTTTGTTTAAGGGCAGTTTGTAGAGATTTGTAATCAAATCACCAATGAAGACATTTTCTTTTGTTTAATTTTGGATTAAGTTGGATTCTTGTATAAACTTGGAATTCTTTAAAAATTTTTACAGCTCCTTTGATGAATATAGCTCAGAACTTAAATCTGGAAGGTTGGAATGGAGTCCTGTGCACAAGTCTGAGAAATTTTGGAGAGAAAATGCTGTGAGGTTAAATGAGAAGAATTACGAGCTCTTAAAGTAAGTTTTAATTCTACTTTACATTCTTAATAAACTGTTATTCCAAATCCTACCAATACTTGTTTTTACTACTCTTTATATTTTAGATATTTGATTTTATTTCATATTTTTAGCTCTGTAGTGTGGCTAAATACGTTTTCAGTGCTTCTGGCCATTCAGACGTGCTCTTTTCTTAGGGAGATATCTGTTCAAGTCTGTGTAGTTTTCCCCCCATATTTTTATAGCAGTTCTACATTTTAAGCATGAGTTTTTTTGGTCATACATTCATGGGAACTGTTTTTTCTTGCTGTTTCAGTCCATTTCACTCTTTAACAATGCCTTTAATAGTGTCGTGACAAACAGAAGCCCTTGATATTAAAGTGGCTCAGTTTATTGTGGATACTTGGAGTTGAACTCAGGACCTTGTGCTTGCCAGGCAGGTGCTGTGCCTCTGAGCCATGTCCCCAGCCCATTCTGTGGCTCAGTTTGTTACTCTATCACAGTGTCGCTAGGCTCATGTCTTGTGTTGTAGTGAAGACATTTTTGCTTATCCAAGGTCATGAAGAACTTTCTGTGTTATCCTGTAGAAGCTTTATTGTTTTATCTCTTCGCTTTATACCTCCAGTTCATCGGCATTTATTTTGGGGGGAGGAATGAAGTAGGAGTCAAGCTTCACTGTTTCCTCACGTATATGTCTGCTTGAAGCAGCATCCTTTAGAAATAGCATTTCCCGCAGTGTTGTTCAGACTTACCTTTGCTGTGATAAAGTGACCAAATGTATACAAGTAACTTTCTTTTCAGTGAGATATTATTTACATACTGTGCAGTTTAGTGGCTTGTAGTGTGCTCACAGCTGTGCATAACCATCAACACAATTTAGAACATTTTCATCACTGCACAAGAACCCCATATCCTTCAGCTCTGACATTTCTATCCGTCTGTCTTCCAAGCCTTAAGTAACTACAAATCTGCTTCATAGCTCTGAGAACGTTTCTGTTATTGAGGTCTCTATGTGAGTAAAATCATATATTTGTCCTTTTTGTAACTCCCTCTCCACTTACCATATGTTCAAAGCTCAACTGTGTTGTGCTATTTATTAGTACTTCCTTCCTTTTTGTGATTAAATACTATTCCACGGGTTTGTTGAATACTAAAACATGGGGTTGTTGGACCAGAAAATTGAATTTTAAATTCAATTTTAGTCCATGTAACTGCACGCCTATGTGTGTCTAATGCCTATCATATTAGACAACAGACTCAGGCTGATGTCTAGAAGTCCTGCTATAAATTATTATGTGTACTAAATGGATTTGCTGCTCAGCTTTCCTCATGGCCAGCTTGGTATTTTTGCTTTATCAAGTTACTTAACATTTGTTCCTCTGACTTCCTAATTTAATGTTTTGTTATTTGTGTTTTATTTTTTCATTTTATCTTTGCTTCTGGGTTTCTGATTTCAAAAATTACTTTTACTTTCTTTTAAGTGAGGAATCTAAGCAGAGGTAAATATTTGTGTCTGATGGAACATTTTTAGGCAGATATACTTCTGTGGTTTAGGCTTTACTTTCGATGGATTATTGATAATGATATATTATTCTTATTTAAACAGAGGGTGATAAGCCAAACTGAGTAGTTGATAGATGAGATAGTACTGGTAGATAATAGGAAGTGAAAATAATGGAATATCTTTCAGCATTGCTTTGTGGCTTTGAGTTTTTAACAATAATAAAAAGCTGTTGAGTATTTTTTAAATCTAGTCTTTGGGAAAGTTGGGAATGGAATAGAGAAGAGCGTTTTACAAATTATTGCTGAAGCATCACATGTCCTTATTATAACACACGTGATAGCTTTTGAAAGTACATTCTGTTTTGTGGTATTAAGTTTTAATTTTCTTTTTTTCTTTTTTTTTTTCTTTAAAAGAGAATAAAACAAAAGGGGGCAGTACAGAGCAGATCAGAACAGGACAACATAGGCAACACAGTACTTTACATAAAGTCAACTGGACATCAACAGTATCTAACACCATATCTCTTACTCTGCTATAGTTGAGCATAGTTTCAATTACAATAATATCAAACATAACACAATAGTGTAAAGCCATGCATATAGTGAAAGAATTCCAGGGCTTTCTGAACCGAATAACAGAAAATGATCAGTGGGTACTATAATATCTCATTTTTGATAAAAAAGAAAAAAATTTGTTTGAACTATCACACATATTCAAATTCCAATAAGACACAATGTGATAGATAGAACCAACGGTAGTAGAACAAAAAAAGCATGGTAGGACTTCTAAGAAGGATAATATTAAATCAGCAA